>AWOL01S0053611.1:3911-18543 GCA_000715115.1 Nicotiana otophora
ACCAGTACAGTGCTGAGTGTGGTTGTGTGTGATGGTGAGGGGCATTTGTGCCAAGTGCCTTGAGTGTGCTGAGGGTGAGTGTACTTGATGACTTCACTATGAAGTTATTGACTTGGCATGTATATTTGACATGTAGGTATAGAGATGTTTTTTTCTCATACTAGCTGGTAAATGAAATATCTATTGGTTGTTGGAAGTTTGGAAAATCACAGTTTCCTTGATAAACTCATGTTTTAGTGTTTTCGAAGAAAGATTGGGCTTGACTGTTATACTTAGAAAGCATGTCTAATTTTCCGTAGTTGTGAACGAGCTGAACATGATGTCTTTGAGGTTCTATTGATTATTTGGTGTTGGACACTATCTTTCTTCCGAGATCGTCACTGCTTTCAGCCCGAGGTTAGGTTTGTTACTCATTGAGTACATAAGGTTGGTTGTTCTTATACTAAACTCTACACTTTATGTGTAGATCCAGGTACTTCCAGGCATGGTGATTGCTAGAGTTCATACCGGTACCAGCTTGTGGAGACTACGAGGGAGTTGATATGTCGTTCGCAGACCTTGAAGTTCTCTTTTGATTTTTTTGTTGTTATCACTATTCTATCATGCAGACAGTATTATATTGAGCATTGACTCCGTATTTTGAGATTTGGTAGTGCTCATATACTCGTTGATAGCAGATCCTTGGGATGGTTGTTGCTACGTTATTTTTCTTCCTTCATATATTTTATGATTTTTGATGCTGTTGAGATTTATTTAGTTCTATTCTCGTGATTATTTCAATTGTGAAATGGTTGGCTTGCCTACCGAGCAGTGTTAGGCATCGTCATAACTCTGGTGGGAGTTTGGGTCATGACAAGTTGGTATTAAAGCACTAGGTTGCATGAGTCATGAGCAAGTTTAGTTGAGTCTTGCGGATCGGTACGGAGACGTCTGTACTTATCTTTGAGAGGCTACTGAACTGTTAGGAAACTTCACTTTATTGCATTCTTGTCATGCGGATTTGTTAATTCTGAAGTCTGAACCTTTACTATTATATTCACTCACAGATTGTGATGACACATTCAGCTGATCAGGAGCCAGAGCCGCAGACTGCAGCCACTACCAAGGGTAGAGGTCGGAGCCATGGTAGAGCCAAAGGTAAAGCCAAAGCTCAGCCTAGAGCACATGCAGCAGTACCTGATATTGAGCCTCAAATAGACTAGGAAGAGGAGATCCCAATTTTGACCGAGCCAATAGGACCAGCTCTGATCATAGAGGGGTTCATTGCTACCCCAATACTTCAGGATGCCCTAGTCCACTTGGTTGACCTTATGGAGAGTGTGGCATATGCCAGTATATTCCCAGTTGCACCAGCCGTTTCTTAGGCCGCGAGAGGAGCTTAGACTCCTACTACTCACACTCTAGAGCATATGTCTCACGAGTATCAAACCCTAACAGTTCTACCGGTTGGGGCAGTTCAGCATGTTATTACTACACAGCCCGAAAAGAGACCCATGATGTCAGCTGAGGGACTGAAGAGATTGGACAGCTTCACCAAATTGTTTCCTATTTTATTTGGTGGTACACCTTCTGAGGACCCCCAAGATTTCTTAGACCGTTACCATGAGTTATTGCGCAACATGGGTATAATGGAGTCCAAAAGAGTTGATTTCGTAGTGTTTCAGATGCATGGCTTTACCAAGATGTGGTGGCAGGAGTATGTTTGAGGTAGACCAGCAGGTTCACCTCATTTCACTTGGGCCCATTTCTCATTGTTGTTCATAAATAAGTTCATTCCCTTCACTCAGAGAGGGGACTTCCGCAGTCAGTTTGAGCGCCTTCAGCAGGGTAGCATGATCGTTACTCAGTGCGAGACTAGATTTGTAGATTTATCACATCATGGAGCTATTCTAATCCCTACTGGGAAGGAGAGGTTGTGGAGGTTTATAGATGGTCTTACATATGGTATCAGGCAATAGATGTCCAGAGAGACTAGGTTATCATTCTCCACCTCGCAACCGAGGAGCTTCAGTACGGTCTTTGTTCAGTACACTCAAAGCTCTTATCGCACTTCATTAGTTTAGGGTTTGTCAATACCCAGCTCTTCTAGTGGTTATTCTAGTTCTCGGGTTCCGATTCAAGCCCCCCAGCCATTCCCAGTTTGAGGTTGCTACGAGTTTAGGGAGTTGGGGCATGTGAGGAGGTATTGCCCCCGTTATCTAGGAGGTCACTTGCAACAGGGAGGCCAGACTATGACTCTCGCACTAGTTGCTACACCACCCGCTCAGCCAACTAGGGGTAGAGGTCGTCCTAGAGGGGGAGGTCAGTCAGGTGGTGGACATGCCCGTTGATATGCATTTCCCACCAAGCTAGAGGTAGTTGCTTCCCATGTCGTCGTGATCACAGGTATTGTTTATATGTGCCGCAAAGATGCTTCGGTGTTATTTTACCCTAGTTCTCCTTATTCATATGTGTTACGTATGTTTCTCATTATTTAGATGTGCCTCGTGATTCTTTAGATATGCATGGGCATGTATCTACACCGGTGGGTGATTCCATATATCGGTCTTGTGTGGTGACCATTGGGGGTCATGAGACTAGAGTTGATCTCTTGTTGCTCAGCATGGTAGATTTTAATGTGATTTCGTGTATGAATTAGTTATGACTACATCATGTTATTCTTGATTGTCACGCTAAGATCGTGACATTGGCTATGCCGGGGTTGCCGAGGTTGGAGTGGAGAGGCTCCTAGATCATGTTCCTAGTACAATGGTATCATTTCTGAAGTCTCAATAGATGGTTTAGAAGGGGTATTTGGCGTATTTGGCCTTCGTGAGAGACGTTAGTGCTGATACTCCTACCGTTGAGTTTGTTACGGTAGTGAGGGATTTCCCAGATGTGTTTCTAGTAGACATGTCGGGAATGCCACCTGACAATATTATTAATTTTGGTATTGATTTGGTGTCGGACACTCAGCCCATCTTTATTCCACCATATCACATGGCACAGATGGAGTTAAAGGAATTGAAGGAACGGTTATAAGAATTGCTTGATAAGGGTTTCATCAGGCATAGTGTGTCACCTTGGAGTGCGGTACTATTTATAAAGCAAAAAAGATGGTTCCATGTGGATGTGCGTTAAATATAGGTAGTTGAACGAGGTTACTATCAAGAACAAGTACTTACTACCGCGTATGAATAATTTATTTGATTAGCTTCAGGGTGAGAGAGTATTCTTGAAGATTGATTTAAGGTTGTGGTATCACTAGTAGAAGATCAGGGCTTCAGATATTTCAAACACAACTTTCAAGACCCGCTATGGTCACTAGGAGTTTTAGATGATATTTTTTGGGTTGACCAATGCCCCAGCAGCTTTCATGCACTTGATGAACGGCGTGTTACAACTTTATCTGGATTCCTTCGTCTTAGTTTTAAGTGATGATATATTGGTGTATTCTCGCAACCCGGAGGATCATGACCATCATTTTAGGATCGTGCTCCAGATTTTGAGGGAGAAAAATCTTTATGCTAAATTCTCCAAATGCGAGTTTTGGCTAGACTCATTATCATTCTTAGGTCATGTGATATCCAGTGAGGCGATTAAGGTAGATCCGAAGAAGGTTGAGACAGTTAAGAGTTGGCCGAGACCATCTACTGCTACAGTGATCAAGAGTTTCCTTGGGTTGGCTAGGTATTATCGCTGTTTTATGGAGAGATTTTCATTTATAGTAGCCCCATGGACTAGATTGACGTAAAAGGGTGTCCCATTCAGGTTCTATGATGACTATGATGAGGGCATTCAGAAGCTCAAGATTGCCTTGACTACAACTCTAGTTTTGGTTTTGCCTTCGAATTTTGGGTTCTTATACAGTCTATTGTGATACTTCACGGATTGGCATTGGTTGCGTGTTCATGTAGAAAGAGAGAATGATTGCTTATGATTCGTGTCAATTGAAGCCCAATGAGAAGAACTATGCAGTGCACGATTTAGAGTTGGCAGTCATTGTTCACGTGCTTAAGATTTGGCGGCACTATCTTTATGGTGTGTCTTGTGAGGTGTTCACGGATCACGGTAGTCTCCAGCACTTATTCAAGTAAAAGGATCTGAACTTGAGACTAATGGGATGCATGCCTTAAACCATATAGAGACTTTTTGAGTCTAAAAATATGATTTGGACTTGTAGAGGAAATACCGCTAGAAAACTTCATGTACACTTCTTTTTCCAATTCACCATGCAGAAATACATTATTCACATTAAGTTGTGATATCTCCCGGTCCTTTTTTATACATTTGTCAAAATGCATTGGTTGTGGTCATTTTACCACAGGGTTGAAAGTTTCATTGAAATCAATTTCTTCTCTTTGATTGTCTCTTCTTATGACTAAATTTGCTTTTAATCTTTTAATGCTCCCATCAATAATTCTAAGAAACACAACACCTTATGAAGTTTTATTTGGAAAGGTTCCATATTATTCATTCTTAAGAATTTTTGACTGTTTATGCTATGTTTCCCCAGTTTATCACAATAGAGGAAAGTTTGAACATAGAGCAAACGCATATGTTTTCATGGGATACCCTTATAGGGAAAAGGGAGATAAGTTGCTAGAATTGAAAAGGCAAAAAGATGATAGTTTGGAAGATGTGCAGTTTTATGAAGCTATTTATCCTTTTTAAGTATCGTTTTTACCTTCATGTAATTTGTTTGCACCTTTCATGTTCAACCAAGAATCCTCTAAAGATACTGATGTTTGCATCCCTCAAAACTTAGATATCAGCAGTGATCCTCATAATTCAACTGTGGACTTAGATTCTCCCATCACATGTAGAAATATTGGGACGGATTTTGGAAAATGTTTCTTGTGTATTTCAATTCTGATCAGTGATATATTTATATATGTATCCTAATAAAATAAAATAAAATACTTTCTATTTTCGTAAATTTTCTATTGGTTATATAATATATTCCAAAGTATATGCAGCTAGTGTACTATATACATGTAACGACCTGGTCGGTCGTTTTGAGTGTTGTAGCACCGTTCTATCATTTACTACTTATTTTATGCTCAATTGTCGTTATGTGACTTTTCAGGGTAGTTTATTCAGTTTCAGGGATGTGTTTGGATTGAGTTGAGACACTTAGTCTCAAAGTTGGAAGCTTAAGTTAAATGGGTTGACCGGATGTTGACTTATGTGTAAATGGCTCCAGAATGGAGTTTTCATGATATGATAGCTCCGTTGGGTAATTTTTGACTTAATACTGTGTCCGTAAAGTAATTTGGAGGTCTGTAGTTGATTTAGGCTTGAAATGGCAAACATTGGAAAATTAAAAGTTTTGGAAATTGAGAAGTTTGACCGAGAGTTGACTTTGTGGTTACCATGCTCAAATTTTGGATTTGGGAGTTGGAATAGGTCTGTTGTGTCATTTATGACTGGTGTGCAAAATTTGAGGTCAATCGGACGTGATTTGATAGGTTTCAGCACCGATTGTAGAAGTTAAAATTTCTTAGTTTTTGCTAGGCTTGAATTGAGGTGCGATTCGTGTTTTTGATATTGTCTGATGTGATTTGAGGCCTCCACTAAGTTCGTATCGTGTCTTATGACTTGCAGGTATGTTTCGTTGAGGTCCCGGGAGCCTCGGATTGCTTTCGGATGGTTAACAGATCGAAAATTGGCTTAAGTGTTATGTTGGTGCTTCAGGTCTGGTGTCATCACACCTGCGGTGGGATTGGCTAGAGGTGCGGAGCCGCAGAAGCGGCTAAGCTTGCACAGCTACGAAGAAGGGGAAGGTCTTTGGGGGTCGCAGGCGCGGAAGAGGTTCCGCATATGCGGATGAGCATCTGCGCAAGGTCGACCGCAGAAGTGGATTTGGGAAGACAAGAAGGGAGTCGCAGAAGCGAAGGGAGGTTCGCAGATGCGGTCCTGCAGGTGCGAGGCTGGGACCGCAGGTATGAGAGGTCTCCTGTTAAAGTAAGTTTTTCAGAAGCGCGGATTTCTCCGCAAAAGCAGATGCGCAGGTGCGAGCCCAGGCTCCGCATGAGCGGAAATGCCTCGGTAGAGTTTAAAACTCGAGGGTTTCTTGATTTCTATCATTTCGGACATTTCAAGCTCGGGCTAAGGCGATTTGTGAGAGGGATTTTGAGAGGTTTCTTGAGGTAAGTCACTTGTGATTATTTTTATTCAATAAAATTATTTCTTCATTGAATTTCTCACCTAGTTTGTGTGTTTTTGAGGTGGAATTCTAGGAGTTGGAGGCTAGGGATTTAGAGAGTTAAATTTGAGGATTTGAGTGACGATTTGGTGTAGATATGTGGTAAATTTAGTATGGTTGGATTCGTGGTTGAATGGGCTTCCGGAGTTTATAACTTTTATCGGATTCGGAGACGTGAGCCCGAAGTTGACTCTTTGACTTTTGATTTAGAACTTAGCATTTTCATATGGAATTGATTCATATAGCTTGAGTTGGTTGTATCGAATTGTTTGTGGCTAGATTTGAGGCATTCGGAGGCCGTTTCGCGAGGCAAGGGCTTGTTGGAGTAGGGATTTTCACAGTTTGAGGTAAGTAACACTTGTACACTTGGTTCTAAGCGTATGAATTTCTGAAATTACGTGCTATGTGATTGGTGTTGAAGTGACGCGCATGCTAGGTGACGGACGTGTGGGCTTGCACCGTAGAAATTGTGATTTATTTTATTCCTTGGAATTGTGTAGCTATCTCATCTGAATATCATTACTATACTCTATGTGTTAGTGCACTATTGCTATGTGCTAGTACTATTGGGACCCACAGTGGTCGTTCTTTGCTGTTACATTATTTGCTTAATTGCAGTTATGTACTCAGTCGCATTCATCATTGCATATCAAATCTAAGTCTCGGTTTTCATACATTGTCACATCACATATCATTAATTTGGGCTGCTTAGCATGAGTGTTGTGAGCCCGAGAGACTGGAGAGATTGATGACTGAGTGAGACCGAGGGCCTGTTTGTGAGTTATATTTATGGGATCAGGTTGCACGCCACTGCAGGCTTTATTGATTCATTCCATGATTGGCTTATTATAGAGTTTGGATGGATCATCCCCTCCGAAGTGTGCACACTCACAGTGAGCGCAGTTGTTATTGATCCATGATATTTGATTCGGGCTAGATCTGCCCCGTACATGCTGAGTGACTGAGTGTGATGAGTGAGAATTCAGACGGTCAGGTAGAGTACTCCAAGAGTGTGAGTATTTGAGGCTTTCATTGTGTTGCTTCATATACGATATGCATATTGGCATGTAGATATAGAGATATTATATTCCCTATATCATTCAGACTTGACATATTGTATCTGTTCTGAGTTTAATTGTTAAACCTGGAAATATGTCTACATTCCTGTACTGATACATGAAAATTATGAGTTTCTCTGAGATATTACTGTCATATGTTCTGTAAATTTCCATGCTGTTTAATTATGTATTTGGACCGTATTGTTCGGACTCGACACTGCTTTCAATCTAAAGGTTAGACTTGTTACTTATTGAGTCGGTTGTACTCACGCTACACCATGCACTTCGTGTGCAGATCTAGGTATTTTCATGGTACGGTGGTTGTTGATCTCAGAGTTTTAGTTGTTCGAAGATTATCTAGGAAGCTGCCTTGGCATCCGCAGACCTTGACTCTCCTCCCCTATCTCCCATTTTTACATATTCAGTTCAACTTTCTTAGACAGTGTATTAGACTATGTATTTGTATAGATGCTTATGTACTCAGGGACACCCGATTTTGGGATATTCTTTATTGAGATGTTATGTTTTCCTTCAATTTTATGAGACTTTTACTTACATAAACTTATTTTCGTATATTTTAAATTTCAAGATGTTGGCATGTGTCAGTTGCCAGCTTTTCTAGTATCATGATAGGCGCCATCACGACACTTAGGATTTTGGGTCATGGAAAGTTGGTACCAGAGCCTAGGTTACATAGGTCTCACGAGTCATGAGTAGGTTTAGTAAAGTCTTGTAGATCGATACAGAGACGTCTGTACTTATCTTCGAGAGGTTGTCGGACCCTTAGGAAAACTTCACTTTCTTGCATTCTTGTCATGCGAATTTGTTGATTCCAGGAACTAAACTTATGTTATTCTATTCTCTCACAGATGGTGAGTACACATGCTACCGAATCAAGAAGACGACCACCAGTACCACCAGCTAGGGCTACGAGAAGCCGAGGCCGCGGTAGAGGCCGAGGTGCAGTTCGTACAACAGCTAGAGCAGCACTTGTAGACCCGTTAGTTGCTCTAACTCAGGAGAAGGTTAGATATGTGGTTGACCCGGTGGGGGGCAGCTCAGGCACCAACTGTGCCCATTGTGATTCCAGGCATTCAAGAGGCTCTGGCCTAGATATTGACTATTTGCACTAGCCTTGCTCAGGCGGTTTCTGTTCAGGCCGGGGGAGGTACTCAGACTCTAGCCGCCCCTACTCCAGAGCAGGTAGTGTAGGGTATGCAAACACTAGGGGTACTACCAGCCCAGCCAGTTGCAATACCAGCCCAGTCGGTTGCAGTTGCTCAGGCCTAGGTGGTTCACGTTATAAGCGATGAGGAGTAGAAGAGACTAGAGAGATTTGGGAGATTCCAACCTCCATCATTTAGTGAGGCTGAGTCAGAGGATGCCCAGGACTTTTTGGATAGGTGCCACTAGATTCTTCGCATGATGGGTATCCTGGAGACTAGTAGAGTCTCCTTTACTACTTTGCAGCTATCAGGGGTTTCCTTCAGATGGTGGGAGGCCTATGAGCGGAGCAGGCCAGTCGGTGGTGCACCACTTTTATGGAATGCGTTCTATGTTCTCTTCTTGGAGAGGTTTGTGCCACAGACCCGCAGGGAGGAGCTGCGCAAGCAGTTCGAATAGCTACGTCAGGAGGGCATGTCTGTGACCCAATATGAGATGTGATTTTCAGAGTTGGCTCGTCACGCGGTTTGGTTGGTTCCCACTGAGAGGGAGAGTATTAGGAGGTTCATTGATGGCCTCATCTATAAGTTACGTTTTGTTATGACCCGGCAGATTGTATTGCTCAAGTCCAAAGCACACCTCAAAAGAGGTATGAAACGGTCGCTTACAATAATAAAAACCAAACTAAGAGTCGGGGTCGAATCCACAGGGAGCTAAGATAGGAGTTAGGGGTATATATTTCAATGTGGGTGATTGGATTATCTAGATTTCACTTCCATAGCAAGAATTGTTTTATATTTCTAATTTTACTCAATCGATTGCAAAATAAAGGAAGAAGACTAGAGAAAATTGTCTTTAAGGTTTTTTCAAATGGATAAAAGCCTAGGGTTGTGACCATTACCTAGGTATTTGTCTTATGAGTTAAATACTTTAATGCGTGTTTCGTTGATTGGGGTGTATTATTGCTATCAACTTTAAATTAAACACTCAATACCTCTAGGTTAGAGAGTGGTTTTGCCCATATTGGCTTTCTCAAGACCAAATGGGTATCACCCAAAATAGTTAATAAGAGCTCAAGTAGAGTTATTACTATCTCTAGGTTGAACCCTTTAATTGGGTTAATCAATCTCTCAATTGACCCAATTCCTTGTTAGCTAAGTTTTCCTAGACTAAGTCTCTCTTTCTCAGGTAGAGACTAAGTCAAATAGGCATGGATTAATGTTTGAACCATTAATCCCACAATTAAAGCATGAACTAAGCTAAATAATAAATACCCAATCATAAACAAGCACTAAATTAGATGCCCATAAGGTTTACACACTACGGTTGGGTCACAACCCTAGTAGAAATCTAGGTACTCATAATTGAGTTTGAAGAAACTAGAGAAGAAAGACTAATTAAACTCATAATGAAAGCTTCAAATGATTAAATCTATTGTAATTACACCAAAACAAGGTAAAACGTCCTAAAATAGCAAAGAATAATGGCTATACTAATTTCAGAGATGACCTAATTTTGTGAAACTCGTCTATTTATACAAAAATAAAACTCTCGGACAAAAATACCCCTCGGGAGGTTCTGCGGCCGCACAATTCCATGTGCGGTCTGCAGATTTCTTCATCTGGCAGGAGCTGAAGTTTTGCGGCCGCACATTTCTGAATTGCGGTCGCAAGACATCTTTTTTGCGATCCACAAATTAAGAACTGCGGCCGCAAGGCACTCTTCTATGGTCTGCAATATTAGGCTTGCGGCTGCAAGGCAATCTTCTACGGGTGCACAAATATTGTGCGGTCTTCAATTCATTGAGGCACTGGACTTGGTCTTTTTGCATACTCTCTGATCTTGACCCTTAGCCCAGCTTTTACGGCCGCACAATTCATGTGAGGTCCACAATTTACACAATTGTCTACTAATTTTTCCTTCTTCGTTTACGGCTGCAGATGGAATTCTGTGGACCGCACATTGTGTGCTTTTGTGCCCTTTATTGCCTTGTGCTTAGACTGCTCATTGTTTAGTCAGATTTCATCTTAGGAGCCCAACTTCCAACATTCCTGTAATTTTGTACAATTTTATTACTTTCGGGAACACAATTCAATGCTTTTAGACTAAAACAAAAGCTAAAAGGCGCTAATAAGTAGTCAAAATCCCCACTTATCAACTCTCCCAAACTTAAGTCTTTGCTTGTCCTCAAGAAAATAAATTAGTTCCCACCTCTAAAAGTTAAGGGTCATTTTAGCGAGTCGAAGGTGAGCCATCCACACATCAGTTGGAACCAACAATTACCCACACTACCTAGGTATTATCAACTAGATGACAAATTAAACATTTATGCACATATAGTTCTAAAGTGACATTTGAGCATCAAAAGTTGACTTTACTCATCAAGGACTTTTGCTCTATCATGTAGGTCATGNTTCCAACCTCCATCATTTAGTGAGGCTGAGTCAGAGGATGCCCAGGACTTTTTGGATAGGTGCCACTAGATTCTTCGCATGATGGGTATCCTGGAGACTAGTAGAGTCTCCTTTACTACTTTGCAGCTATCAGGGGTTTCCTTCAGATGGTGGGAGGCCTATGAGCGGAGCAGGCCAGTCGGTGGTGCACCACTTTTATGGAATGCGTTCTATGTTCTCTTCTTGGAGAGGTTTGTGCCACAGACCCGCAGGGAGGAGCTGCGCAAGCAGTTCGAATAGCTACGTCAGGAGGGCATGTCTGTGACCCAATATGAGATGTGATTTTCAGAGTTGGCTCGTCACGCGGTTTGGTTGGTTCCCACTGAGAGGGAGAGTATTAGGAGGTTCATTGATGGCCTCATCTATAAGTTACGTTTTGTTATGACCCGGCAGATTGTATTGCTCAAGTCCAAAGCACACCTCAAAAGAGGTATGAAACGGTCGCTTACAATAATAAAAACCAAACTAAGAGTCGGGGTCGAATCCACAGGGAGCTAAGATAGGAGTTAGGGGTATATATTTCAATGTGGGTGATTGGATTATCTAGATTTCACTTCCATAGCAAGAATTGTTTTATATTTCTAATTTTACTCAATCGATTGCAAAATAAAGGAAGAAGACTAGAGAAAATTGTCTTTAAGGTTTTTTCAAATGGATAAAAGCCTAGGGTTGTGACCATTACCTAGGTATTTGTCTTATGAGTTAAATACTTTAATGCGTGTTTCGTTGATTGGGGTGTATTATTGCTATCAACTTTAAATTAAACACTCAATACCTCTAGGTTAGAGAGTGGTTTTGCCCATATTGGCTTTCTCAAGACCAAATGGGTATCACCCAAAATAGTTAATAAGAGCTCAAGTAGAGTTATTACTATCTCTAGGTTGAACCCTTTAATTGGGTTAATCAATCTCTCAATTGACCCAATTCCTTGTTAGCTAAGTTTTCCTAGACTAAGTCTCTCTTTCTCAGGTAGAGACTAAGTCAAATAGGCATGGATTAATGTTTGAACCATTAATCCCACAATTAAAGCATGAACTAAGCTAAATAATAAATACCCAATCATAAACAAGCACTAAATTAGATGCCCATAAGGTTTACACACTACGGTTGGGTCACAACCCTAGTAGAAATCTAGGTACTCATAATTGAGTTTGAAGAAACTAGAGAAGAAAGACTAATTAAACTCATAATGAAAGCTTCAAATGATTAAATCTATTGTAATTACACCAAAACAAGGTAAAACGTCCTAAAATAGCAAAGAATAATGGCTATACTAATTTCAGAGATGACCTAATTTTGTGAAACTCGTCTATTTATACAAAAATAAAACTCTCGGACAAAAATACCCCTCGGGAGGTTCTGCGGCCGCACAATTCCATGTGCGGTCTGCAGATTTCTTCATCTGGCAGGAGCTGAAGTTTTGCGGCCGCACATTTCTGAATTGCGGTCGCAAGACATCTTTTTTGCGATCCACAAATTAAGAACTGCGGCCGCAAGGCACTCTTCTATGGTCTGCAATATTAGGCTTGCGGCTGCAAGGCAATCTTCTACGGGTGCACAAATATTGTGCGGTCTTCAATTCATTGAGGCACTGGACTTGGTCTTTTTGCATACTCTCTGATCTTGACCCTTAGCCCAGCTTTTACGGCCGCACAATTCATGTGAGGTCCACAATTTACACAATTGTCTACTAATTTTTCCTTCTTCGTTTACGGCTGCAGATGGAATTCTGTGGACCGCACATTGTGTGCTTTTGTGCCCTTTATTGCCTTGTGCTTAGACTGCTCATTGTTTAGTCAGATTTCATCTTAGGAGCCCAACTTCCAACATTCCTGTAATTTTGTACAATTTTATTACTTTCGGGAACACAATTCAATGCTTTTAGACTAAAACAAAAGCTAAAAGGCGCTAATAAGTAGTCAAAATCCCCACTTATCAACTCTCCCAAACTTAAGTCTTTGCTTGTCCTCAAGAAAATAAATTAGTTCCCACCTCTAAAAGTTAAGGGTCATTTTAGCGAGTCGAAGGTGAGCCATCCACACATCAGTTGGAACCAACAATTACCCACACTACCTAGGTATTATCAACTAGATGACAAATTAAACATTTATGCACATATAGTTCTAAAGTGACATTTGAGCATCAAAAGTTGACTTTACTCATCAAGGACTTTTGCTCTATCATGTAGGTCATGGTGGATTCCAAACTCTTCCTCTNTTTGAGCATCAAAAATTGACTTTACTCATCAAGGACGTTTGCTCTATCATGTAGGTCATGGTGGACTCCAATGCTTTCTCTTCTACTTTCCGATTTTCTAGCTCACTTAAGAATTTTAGCACTCAATCCAAAGATTTATGAAATGTTCACTCATCTCTCTCAAGTACGGCTTCAAGTACGGCTTCAAGTACCATAGGCTTGCCCATCATGTAGATCTCCACTAATGTAAGCTCACTCGACTTCAAATCAAATTGGACTTCTTTCAGGGTGTAATGCAGGTTTTTGGATTAGGGTTGGATACAATATGGGTGAGTGATTACACCTTTCCTTAAGCACTCCATTTTTCATTTCTCGGCTTACACTTTGCCAATTCTTTGAGGCACTTTCTTTTCCTTGGGAAACTAGAGAAACTTAACATCACTTTTTCTTGATTATTACATTCATTTTCTACCTCTTTGATTTCTTCATGTTTGGAATCATTCCCTCTCTTTGAATCCCTTCAACTCTTCCACTTATTTACTATTTTGTATTTTTCTTTTTGCTCTTTTTTTCTTGCCTTTTCTTCTCTTCATTTCTTTTCTCTTTTTGTGCCTTGATACCTTTTTCAAGCTCCTCGTCTCTCACCCAAACTTACATTTTTTGCCAATTGTTTCACAAGAGTGTTAAGGAAAGCTCGGGTGCCAAGAGAGGGTCACGATCAAACGGGTAAAGGTTTGTAACATGGTTGTCAAATGAGAAAGGCTCGAGGCTCAACGGGGTTAACTAGTTATCAAAACATTGGTAGGCAATAGAAAACTCAAACGGGCCAAGGAAAGCCAACAATCACTTCTCAAGCCAAGAAAAACTTAGGATTTCGCCTTAAAACACATTCGGGGCAAATTCTAGACCTTTCGCACGGGTACTTGGACTAGTAACAAAGCATCTCACCTCTCACGCAACCGGATTGTTAATGAGGATAGAGTCGAGGGCCCACAACGACCACATTCAAGTTTAAAAATCACTATGGTTCAATTAAACCAATCGATGGTCGCCAAAGTCAACTCAAGAGTCACAAAGTCACTAACTAGAGTTATTTCTTTCAAAAACCTTATTTTTAATCATAAGCACATAGTTAAGTGTATTGGTACCAATTGACGCACGTTTGACTCTTCGAGCATGACTCAATTAGGTATTTTTATTCATTACTACTACTATTATTACCTAAACATCAAACACTGACTCATTCCCTTAAGAAGATTGTCACGCCATTCATCGTTGGGACGAGTCACCCGGTTCACACAACAACTACCTTTGAAAAGAACCGTGGCATTAAAAAAACCAAAGGCTTATTATCTACTAAAACATAAAAAGAAGCTATTAACTCAAACTAAGAACTAACAACGGAACAACAATAAAGAAGCTCATAAACAAAAACTACTGAATATACATAATGAGAGAAAAAAGGAGAATATATACAGAATACTAAATAGAAAGAAAATAATATCAAGTTATTAAAGGCCAATAGTCTCATAATGTACCAAATAAGATCAAATAAACTCCACCTCCCCACCCAC
>AWOL01S0053611.1:29655-57229 GCA_000715115.1 Nicotiana otophora
CCCCCCCCCCCAAAAAAAAAATTTCCTTGATTATTGTCACTCCAATTTCCTTGATTATTGTTGTTATGCCAATTCCCTTATTTGTTTCCGCCACTCCAATTTCCTTGGTTGTTAGAATTCCAATTGCCTTGATTGTTTTGAGGTCGCCATTGTTTTTGGTTTGGGCCTTGGAAATTGTTTCGTTGCCCTTGAAAGTAGTTCACATATTGCACCTTCGCTTCTTGGTCATTGTAAGAATCATCTTGATCCAAATCACTATCCTCTTGCACAAAATTGTCCACTCGATGTTGCACTTGTGGACCCTTGGTTCTCCTCTTGTTCACCATCATGTTCACCCCCTACATGTCATTGACTTGCTTAGGATTTTGCGCTTGTTGAAGTTGAGCCTTCGCTAATTGATTCATGGTGGTAGTCAATTTGGAAATGGCTTGTCCATGGTTATGCACCTCATTGTGAAAGTGGATCACGTTGGGATCACCTTGTGGAACATTAGCCCGGGATTGCTACGCCGATGATGTTTCCGCTATTTCATCTAAAATCTCACACACCTCTGCATAAGGCGTAGTCATGAAGTTCACACTGGTAAGTTGATTCACTACATATTTGTTGGTTGTGTTGATCCCAAGATAGAAAGTTTGTTAAATCATATTCTCTGTCATATCATTGTTGGGACATTCCTTAACCATTGTTCTATAGCGTTCCCATATATCGTGTAGTGGTTCATTTGGCTCTTGCTTGAATGCCAAAATCTCATCCCGAAGTGTAGTCATGTGCCCCGGAGAGAAGAACTTAGAAATAAATGTTTCCACCAACTCATCCCAAGTGTGAATGGAATGGTTTGGCAAACGTTCTAACCAATCTAAAGCTTTCCCCCATAGAGAGAAAGAAAAATTCCTTAGCCTCAATGCATCCTCGGAGACATTTGTTTGTTTGCTCCCCCAACAAGTGTTCACAAACCCCTTCAAATGTTTGTAGGTATTTTAACTTGGAGCACCGGTGAAGAAACCTCGTTTCTCTAGCAAAGAGAGCATCACATTGGTTATTTGAAAATTGCCCGCCCTAATACGGGGAGGGGCTATTGCACTTGCATATCCTTCATTGGGTAACACCCGGTGTGGAGCCGCTCGTGGTTGAGATACTCCAACAACACACCCAAATATATAGATAACACCATTTTTAAATCCCCGGCAATGGCGCCAAAAGTTTCTCAAGTCCAACGCACACCTCAAAAGAGGTATGAAATGGTCGCTTGCAATAATAGAAACCCAACTAAGAGTCGGGGTCGAATCCACAGGGAGCTAAGATAGGAGTTAGGGGTATATATTTCAATGTGAGTGATTGGATTATCTAGATTGCACTTTCACAATAAGATTTGTTTTCTATTTCTAATTTTACTCTATTGATTGCAAAATAAAGGAAAAAGACTAGAGAAAATTGTTTTTAAGGTTTTTCCAAATGGATAAAAAGCCTAGGGTTGTGACCATTACGTAGGTGTATGCCTAATGGGTTAAAGATTTTAATGCTTGTTTCGTTGATTAGGGTGTATTATAGCTATCAAATATAATTTACCCATTCAATACCTCTCGGTCAGAGAGTGGTTTTTCCCATATTGGCTTTCTCAAAACAAAATGGGTATCATTCAAAACAGTTGATAAGAGCTCAAGTCGGGTTATTACTATCTCTACGTTGAACCCTTTAATTGGGTTAATCAATCTCTCAATTGACCCAATTCCTTGTTAGCTAAGTTTTCCTAGACTAAGTCTCTCTTTCTCAAGTAGATACTAAGTCATATAGGCATGGATTAATGTTTGCAACCATTAATTCTACAATTAAATCATGAACTAAGCTAAATAATAAACACACAATCATAAACAAACACTAAATTATATACCCATAAGGTTTACACACTAGGGTTGGGTCACAACCCAAGTAGAAATCTAGCTACTCATAATTGGGTTTGAAGAAAATAGAGAAGAAAGACTAATTAAACTCATAATGAAAGCTTCAAATGATTAACTCTATTGTAATTACAACAACACAAGGTAAAACTTCCTAAAATAGCAAAGAAATATGGCTACAGTAATTTTAGAGGTT
This sequence comes from Nicotiana otophora, assembly GCA_000715115.1. Taxonomy (NCBI): domain Eukaryota; kingdom Viridiplantae; phylum Streptophyta; class Magnoliopsida; order Solanales; family Solanaceae; genus Nicotiana; species Nicotiana otophora. The sequence goes on from AWOL01S0053611.1 coordinate 31,750, forward strand.
CAAACTTGACCTAATTTTGTGAAAATTATCTATTTATAGAAGGCTAAAAATCTCGGACAAAAATACCCCTCAGGATCTGCGGCCGCACAATTCCATGTGCGGTCCGCAAATTTCTTCATTTGGTAGGAGCTGGAGTTCTGCGGCCGCATATTTTTGAATTGCGACCGTAAGGCAACTATTTTGTGGTCCGCAGATTAAGAACTATGGCTTCAAGGCATTCTTATGCGGTCCGCAATACTAGGCATGCGGCCGCAAGGCAATCTTCTATGGCCGCACAAATCTTGTGCGGTCCGCAATTCACTGAGGGTCTAGACTTGGTCTTTTTACATAATCTCTGATCTTGACCCTTAGCCCAGCTTTTGCGGATGCACAATTCATATGCGGTCCACAATTTGCACAATTGTCTGCTAATTTTTCCATCTTTGTTTGCAGCCGCAGAATTCCTTCTACGGGCCGCACATTGTGTGCTTCTGTGCCCTTTATTGTCTTATGCTTAGACTACTCCTTTTTTAGTCGAATTTCATCTCATGAGTCCAAATTCCAGCATTCCTGCAATTTTGCACAATTTCATTAGTTTCGGGAACACAATTCAATGTTTTTAGACTAAAACAAAAGCTAAAAGACGTTAATAAGTAGTCAAAATCCGCACTTATCATGTATCGGGTGCTAGGTTTCACGAGATGGTTGATATTGCTCGGTGGCTAGAGTTGGTTCCTAGTCAGGAGAGGGTGGCTAAGAGGCCTTGTGGATCGGGTGGTTTCAAAAGTGTTCCCTCTGGGTTCAGTTCCACCACAGCAGGGGTCATCCTTATAGGCCCGCTAAGATGGCTCATCTAGTTCATCGTGGCTCATCGGCTAGCCATGGTTCATATAGTGCTCGACCGGGTCAGTCATCTCTCATTGCACTCCCAGCTCAGAGTTCTTCTCGTGCACCTTCAGTTCAGGGTTCATCTACACTAGGTTCCTCTGGTAGTTATTCTGGTTCTCGGGGTCCGCCTTAGTACTCACCACCATTTTTCAAGAGGGGTTATTTTAAGTGTGGAGATTTGGGTCATGTGAAGAAGTATTGTCCCAGCCTTTCGGGAGGCCCAGTTCAGCAGAGGAGTCAGGCTGCGACTTCTGCACTAGTTACTTCACCACCCGCCCAGCCAGCTCGGGGTGGGGCTCAAGCAGCTAGGGGTCGCCATAAAGGGGGAGACTGATTAGGTGGCGGTTAGGCTCGATTCTATGTTATTCCTACCAGGTCAGAGGTCTTTACTTTAGACATACTGATCACAGGTATTGTCTCACTATGCCACTGGGATGCTTTTATATTATTTGACCATGATTCCACTTATTCGTATGTATCATCATATTTTGCTTGCTATCTAGATATGCCCCATTAGTCCTTAATTTCATGTGTTCATGTATCTATGCCAATGGGCGATACTATTATTGTGGACCGTGTATATCGGTCGTGTGTAGTGACTATTAGAGGATTGGAGACTAGAGTTGATCTCTTATTGCTTAGTATTGTCGATTTCGACTCATTTTTGGTATGGATTGGTTGTCTCCATGTCATGCTATTCTGGATTGTCACATTAAGACGTGACATTGGCAATGACGGGGTTGCCAAGGATCGAGTGGAGAGGTTCTCTAGATTATGTTCCCAGTAGGGTGATTTCATATTTGAAGGCCCAACGGATGGTTGAGAAGGGGTATCTATCATATTTGGCCTTTGTGAGAGATGTTGGTATTGATACCTTTACTATTGATTCTGTTCCGATGGTATGAGACTTTCCAGATATGTTTTCTGTAGACCTGCCGGGCATGCCACCCGACAGGGATATTGACTTGGTGTCGGGCACTCAGCCTATTTCTATTCCTCTGTATCGTATGGCACCAGCTGAGNCAGTGTTCCCTCTGTGTTCAGTTCCACCACAGCAGGGGTCATCCTTATAGGCCCGCTAAGATGGCTCATCTAGTTCATCGTGGCTCATCAGCTAGCCATGGTTCATATAGTGCTCGACCGGGTCAGTCATCTCTCATTGCACTCCCAGCTCAGAGTTCTTCTCGTGCACCTTCAGTTCAGGGTTCATCTACACTAGGTTCCTCTGGTAGTTATTCTGGTTCTCGGGGTCCGCCTTAGTACTCACCACCATTTTTCAAGAGGGGTTATTTTTAAGTGTGGAGATTTGGGTCATGTGAAGAAGTATTGTCCCAGCCTTTCGGGAGGCCCAGTTCAGTAGAGGAGTCAGGCTGCGACTTCTGCACTAGTTACTTCACCACCCGCCCAGCCAGCTCGGGGTGGGTCTCAAGCAGCTAGGGGTCGCCATAAAGGGGGAGACTGATTAGGTGGCGGTTAGGCTCGATTCTATGTTATTCCTACCAGGTCAGAGGTCTTTACTTTAGACATACTGATCACAGGTATTGTCTCACTATGCCACTGGGATGCTTTTATATTATTTGACCATGATTCCACTTATTCGTATGTATCATCATATTTTGCTTGCTATCTAGATATGCCCCATTAGTCCTTAATTTCATGTGTTCATGTATCTATGCCAATGGGCGATACTATTATTGTGGACCGTGTATATCGGTCGTGTGTAGTGACTATTAGAGGATTGGAGACTAGAGTTGATCTCTTATTGCTTAGTATTGTCGATTTCGACTCATTTTTGGTATGGATTGGTTGTCTCCATGTCATGCTATTCTGGATTGTCACATTAAGACGTGACATTGGCAATGACGGGGTTGCCAAGGATCGAGTGGAGAGGTTCTCTAGATTATGTTCCCAGTAGGGTGATTTCATATTTGAAGGCCCAACGGATGGTTGAGAAGGGGTATCTATCATATTTGGCCTTTGTGAGAGATGTTGGTATTGATACCTTTACTATTGATTCTGTTCCGATGGTATGAGACTTTCCAGATATGTTTTCTGTAGACCTGCCGGGCATGCCACCCGACAGGGATATTGACTTGGTGTCGGGCACTCAGCCTATTTCTATTCCTCTGTATCGTATGGCACCAGCTGAGCTGAAGGAATTGAAAGAGCAGCTTTAGGAGCTTCTTGATAAGGGGTTTATTAGGCCAAGTGTATCACCTTGGGGTGCACTGGTTCTGCTTGTGAAAAATAAGGATTGTACTATGCGGATATACATTGACTATAGGCAGTTAAACAAAGCTACAATCAAGAACAAAATATCTTTTGCCACGCATTGATGATTTATTTGACTAGCTTCAGGGAGCGAGGGTATTCTCTAAGATTGATTTGAGGTCTGGGTATCACCAGTGATTCAGGACTCAGATATTCTGAAGACGGCATTCAGGACCCGTTATAGTCATTATGAGTTCCTTGTGATGTCTTTCGGGCTGACCAACGCCCCAACAGCATTCATGCATCTGATGAATAGTGTATTTCAACCATATCTCGACTCGTTTGTCATAGTATTCATTGATGATATCTTGGTGTACTCATGTAGCAGAGGAGCATGCCCAACATTTGAGGATTGTACTACAGTGGTTGAGGGAGGAGAAGCTTTATGCCAAGTTCTCCAAGTGTGAGTTTTGGCTTAGTTCGGTGGCGTTGTTGGGGAATGTGGTGTCCAGCGAGAAGATTAAGGTGGATCCAAAGAAGATAGAGACGATTCAAAGTTTATCCAGACCGTCTTCAGCTACTGAGATTCAGAGCTTTCTTGGCTTGGCCGGATATTATAGTCATTTTGTGGAGGATTTCTCATCTATTGCAGAACCTTTGACCAAATTGACCAAAAAGGGTGCTCCATTCAGGTGGTCAGATGAGTGTAAGGAGAGCTTTCAGAAGCTCAAGACTACCTTGACCGCAACTCCAGTTCTACTTTTGCCTTCAGCGTCAAGCTCTTATAAGTGTATTGTGATGCTTCTCGGATTGGTATTGGGTGTGTCTTGATGTAGTAGGGTAGAGTGATTGTTTATGCTTCGCGCCAGTTGAAGCCCCATGAGAAGAACTACCATGTTCATGATTTGGAATTGGCAGCCATCGTTCATGCATTGAATATTTGGAGCCATTATCTATATGGTATGTCTTGTGAGGTATTTACGGATCATCAGAGTCTCCGGCACTTGTTCAAATAAAAGGATCTAAATTTGAGGCAGCGGAGATGGTTGGAGATGCTAAATGACTATGATATTACCATTATGTATCATCACGGGAAGGCCAATGTGGTAGCTGATGCCTTGAGTAGAAAGGCGGTGAGTATGGGTAGCCTTGCATTTATTCCTATTAGTGAGAGACCGCTTGGAGTTGATGTTCAGGCTTGGTCAACTAGTTAATGAGATTAGATGTTTCAGAACCCAGTAGGGTTCTAGCTTGAGTGGTTTCTCGGTCTTCCTTATATGATTGCATCAAAGAGCGCCAGTACGATGATCCTCATTTTCTTGTCCTTAAGGACACAGTTTATCATGGTGATGACAATGATGTTACAATTGGGGATGATGGGGTGCTGAGGATGCAGGGTCGGATTTGTGTGCCTAATGTAGATGGGCTACGTGAGTTGATCCTTGAGGAGGCCCACAGTTCGTGATATTCCATTCATCTGAGTGTCGCGAAGATGTATCGGGACTTAAGGCATCACGTTTGGTGGAGAAGGATGAAGAAGGATATAGTGAAGTATGAGCACCAGAGACCGGGCACATTGCTTCAGAGGCTTGAGATTCCAAAGTGTAAATGGGAGCGTATCACCATGGAGTTTGTAGTTGGGCTTCCACGAACTTCGAGGAAGTTTGATGCAATAGTTGGGTGATTGTGGATCGATTGACCAAGTCCGTGCATTGCATTCCAGTTGGGACTACATATTCTTCGGAGCGGTTGGCTGAGATCTACATACACGAGATTGTTCGCCTTCACGATGTGCCGGAGTCCATCATTTCAGATCGAGGCACACAATTTACACTACAGTTTTGGAGAGCAGTGCAGCGAGAGTTAAGCACATAGGTTGAGTTGAGTATAGCCACCCTCAGACGGACGAACAGTCTGAGCACACTATTCATATATTGGATGATATGTTACACGTTTGTGTCATAGATTTCGGGGGTTCTTGGGATCAGTTTCTACCGCTCGCGGAGTTTCCTACAACAACAGCTACCAATCGAGCATTTAGATGGCTCCGTATGAGGCTTTGTATGGGAGACGGTGTCGGTCTTTGGTGGGATGGTTTGAGCCGGTAAGGCTAGGTTGTTGGGTACTGACTTGGTTCAGGATGCTTTGTATAAGGTTAAATTGATTCAGGATCGGCTTTGCACAGCGTAGTCCAGAAAGAAGAGTTATGCCGATCGGAGGGTTCACGATGTTTCTTGCATGGTGGGGGAGAAGGTACTACTCAAGGTGTCACCCATGAAGGGTGTTATGAGGTTCGAGAAGAAGGGAAAGTTGAGCCATCGTTATATTGGGCCTTTTGAGGTGCTTTAGAGGATTGGAGATGTGGCTTACAAGCCTGCATTGCCACCTAGTCTGTCGAGTATTCATCCAGTGTTTCATGTTTCTATACTCCAGAAGAATGTCAGTGATACGTCTCATGTTTTGGACTGCAGCACGGTTCAGTTGGATAGTGATTTGACTTATGATGTGGAGCCGGTGGCCATTTCGGATCGGAAGGTTCAAAAGTTGAGGTCAAATAAATTCAGTGAAGGTGCAGTGGAGAGGTCATCCGGTCGAGGAGGCTACTTGGGAGACCGAGCAGGAGATTCGGAGCAGATATCCATGCCTATTTTAGACTCCAGGTATATTTCTAGACCCGTTCGAGGATGAACGTTTGTTTAAGAGGGGGAGGATGTAACGACCCTGACGGTCGTTTTGAGTGTTGTAGCCCTGTTCCCCCATTTATTGCTTATTTTATGCTCAATTGTCGTTATGTGACTTGCCGGGGTAGTTGGTTCAGTTCCGGGGATATTTCAGAATGAGTTGAGATACTTAGTCTCAAGGTTGGAAGCTTAAGTTAAAAAGGTTGACCGGATGTTGACTTATGTGTATATGGCTCTGGAATAAAGTTTTTATGGTTCCGATAACTCCGTTGGGTGATTTCGGACTTAGGAGTGTGTCTGAATAGTAATTTGGAGGTCCGTAGTTGATTTAGGCTTGAAATGGCAAAAATTGGAAAATTAGAAGTTTTGGAAATTGAGAAGTTTGACCGAGAGTTGACTTTGTGTTACCGAGATAGTATTTTGGTTTTGGGAGTTGGAATATGTCTGTTGTGTCATTTATGACTGGTGTGCAAAATTTGAGGTCAATCGGATGTGATATAATAGGTTTCGGCATCGATTGTAGAAGTTGGAATTTCTTAGCTTTTGTTAGGCTTGAATTGAGGTACGATTTGTGTTTTTGATATTGTTTGATGTGATTTGAAGCCTCGACTAAGTTCGTATCGTGTTTTAGGACTTGTTGGTATGTTTGGTTGAGGTCCCGGGGGCCTCGGGTTAGTTTTTAATGGTTAACGGATCGAAACTAGGCTTAAATGTTAAGTTGGTGCTTCAGGTCTGGTGCCATCGCACCTGCAGTGGGATTGGCCGCAAGTGCAGAGCCGCAAAGGTTCCACAGATCTCTGGGGGTCGCAGGCGCGGAATAGGTTCCACAGATGCAGATGTGCATCTGCACGAGGTTGACCGTAGAAGCGGATTTGGGCAGGCAGCAGAGGAATCGCAGAAGAGAAGGGAGGTTTGCAGATGCGGTCCCGCAGGTGCGAGACTGAGACCGCAGGAGCGATAGGTCACTTGTTAAGAGAGTTTCGCAGAAGCGCATATTTCTTCGCAAAAGCGGATGCGCAGGTGAGAGCCCAGGCTCTGCAGGTGCGGAAATGCCTGGGCAGAGTTTAAAACTCGAGGGTTTCGTGATTTTTATCATTTTGGACATTTCAAGATCGGGATAAGGCGATTTTTGATAGGTATTTCGAGGGTTTTCTTGAGGTAAGTCACTTGTGATCATTTTTATTCAATAATATTGTTTCCCCATTGAATTTTCCACCTAGTTTGTGTGTTTCTTAGGTGGAATTTTGGTAGTTTGAGGTTAGGGATTTGGAGAGTTAAATTTGGGGATTTTAGTGACGATTTGGTGTCGGGATTTAGTTAATTTGGTATGGTTGAATTCGTGGTTGAATGGCCTTTCAGATTTTGTAACTTTTATCGAATTCCGAGACGTGGGCCCGAGGGTTGACCTTTGAGTTGACTCTTTGACTTTTGATTTAGAACTTAGCATTTTCATATGGAATTGATTCCTATAGCTTGAATTGATTGTATCGAATTGCTGGTGGCTAGATTCGAGGCATTCAGAGGCCGATTCGCGAGACAAGGGCTTGTTGGAGTAGGGATTTGCTCGGTTTGAGGTAACACTTCTAAACTTGATTTTGAGGGTATGCATTCCTGAAATTACGTGTTATGTAATTGGTGTTGAGGTGACGCGCATGCTAGGTGTCGAGCGTGTGGGAGTGCACCATAGAAATTGTAATTTAGTCGATTCCCTGGAACCGTGTAGCTATCTCATTTGAATATCATTATTATACTCTATGTGTTAGAGCATTTGAGTTGTGATTTATGCTAAGAATCATGTTTAGGCTATGTATTGATACTATTAGGACCCACGGTGGTCGTTCTTTGCTGTTGTGTTATTTGCTTAATTGCAGTTATGTACTCAGTTGCATTCATCATTGCATATCATATCTCAGTCTCGATTATCATACATTGTCACATCATGTATCATTGATTTGGGTTGCTTAGCATGAGTGTTGTGATCCCGGGAGACAGGAGAGATTGATGACTGATGAGGCCGAGGGCCTGTTTGTGAGTGATATTTATGGGATCGGGTTGCATGCCGCAGCAGGCTTTATTGATTCATGCCATGATTGGCTTATTATAGCGCTTGGGCTGGATCTGCCCCTCTGGAGTCTGCACACCCACAGTAAGCACAGTTGCTATTGATTCACGATATTTGATTCGGGATGGATCTGCCTCGTACAGTGCAGAGTGATTGAGTGTGATGAGTGAGAATTGAGACAGTCAGGTTGAATACTCCGAGAGTGTGAGTACGCGAGGATTTCATTGTGTTGCATCACATACGATATGCATATTGGCATGTAGATATAGAGATGTCATATTCCTCATATCATTCAGACTTGACATATTTTATTTGTTCTGAGTTTAATTGTTAAACCTGGAAGCATGTCTACATTCCTGTACCGGTACCTACAAATTATGAGTTTCTCTGATGTTCTGTAAATATCCGTACTATTTAATTATGCATTTAGACCTTATTGTTCGGACTCGTCACTGCTTTCAGACCAAAGGTTAGACTTGTTACTTATTGAGTTGATCTCACAATTTCAACCGTTTGGAGATTATCGAGGTAGCTGTCTTGGCGTCCGCAGACCTTGACTCTCCTCCCCTATCTCTCAGTTTTACTTATCCAATTCTACTTTTTTAGACAGTGTATCAGACTATGTATTTGTATAGATGCTCATGTACTCAGTGACCTCCGATTTTGGGATATTATTTATTAAGTTGTGACGTTTTCTTTCAGTTTTTATGAGACTTTTACTTATTTAAACTTATTTTCTTATATTTTAAATTTCAAGATGTTGGCATGTGTGAATCGTCGGCTTGTCTAGTATCATGATAAGCGTCATCACGGCACTTGAGATTTTGGGTCGTGACAATACAGCTAATGTACTATATACAGCTATTGTACCATTTGTACAATTTTATCAAATTTATCCGTTGGTTTTTGTAATTTGTTGGGTTGAACCAACGACTATGATACTCCACCAGTACTTGATCCAAAGACAGGTTTTCCCACCTGTCTTCTTTGTGATTGTGCAACTAGCATTAATTTTTATCAGACGGTCCTGATTAAAAGATTTGATTAATGATCCATGGGTCTTGTTGTGCCACGTGTCTCAATTTGATTGCTCAAATCTTTTAGAGACCAAGGGTTTGGTCTTTTGTACTTTGCTATTTGTCTGAACATTGTTTCCATCGAAGCTTCCTCTTCCTTTTTCTTCTCTATTCTTCTTCGATCATTTAGCTAATGCTTAGAATTGTGAGAGTCGGAAGTGAAATTAGGAGTTTCAATATCAACATCTTATTTTATGCCCTATCTATATATCTATATATATATTAAAGGAATAAAGTTACTATATATAATTGGCATTATGATTAAGTCAAGTGGCGAGCTAATATAAATCACTTGGCAATCTTTAGGATAAAATATAAAAAATATGTTAGTTAAATCTAATCTCTCTCTCACACACACACTCTCTCTATTTATCTATCTAATATAGAGAGAGCGATAAAGAGAGAGAGAGAGAGGGAAGTATAATTTACATTGAGATTAAGACAAATGGCAAGCTATAAAAAAAAAATCACTTGACAATTTTAAGACAATATCTATTAGGTTATCTAATAAAATTAAATTTGAATTAAGGATAATGTTTGAATCCATAGATAAAGTTTTTGAATTTGAATTAAAATATAAAAGAAATTATCTTGAATTGAATGATAGACAATTTCTTTTTAAAAAAAACGTAATACTAATACTAATAATAATAATGGCAAATGATATTATTTTAAACTAAAATTTTTAATTAATAAACTTAACGTTCTTCAAGAATCATGAAGTGTTATTCTTGTGTTTTTTAAGTAAATATCAGTGCAACAATAATGTATATTTACAAATTTTTATTGCAATTTAGTTGTTGTAACTCTACACCTATTAGAAATATCTAAACTATGAGCTTTATCTACTAATGATGAAATATAAAATTGGATTATATTTATATTTGCATATGTATAAAAGTAATATATGTAGATATATAAATAATAATCTCAAGATTTAAATACATAAGAATATAATTTCAATATTTATAATTCACATATCCAATTGAAAACTATTAGAATATTAAATAAGAAATACTTTCTAGATTACTGTAAAATATTTGAATTGCAAAATAGAATAAATAGCATATGAATCAGATATGTTTTTGTAAAAAATAAAAAAATAAAAAGGTTATTTGTAGACAGATAAGTTTGAAACCTAATTTTGTGTTGCTCCTTTTTTTTTTATAGGATTATCTGGATATATATTCATAGGAAGATAAGGGTAAATAATATCTTAGTGTGATGACCCAAAATATCATCTTTAAATTTAATAAGTAATTCTATATTCTAAGACCTCAAAAAGCACTATTTATCATTTTTCGACTTGCGTGCGCAGTCCGTAAAAGTCTCCGAAAAGTTTATATGTGAAAAACATATTAAAATGTGAAATAGAGCCTTAAAACTCAATTGAGTTGACTTTAGTCAATATTTTGGACAAACGAACCCGGAACAGTATTTTGACAGTTTCGGTAGGTCCGTATTGTGATTTGGGACTTGGGCGTATGCCCGAAATTTAATTTGGAAGTCTCTAACTCAAGTTATGACCATTTAACGGAAACTAGCAATTTAAAGACTAAAGATTTTCAAGTTTGACCACGGGGTTGACTTTTTGATATCGGAGCCGAAATCCGATTCTGGAAATTTGAACAGCTGTGTTGTATCATTTATGACTTGTGTACCAAATTTGAAGTCATTCCGGATTCATTTAATATGTTTTGGCATGAGTTTTGCAAATTGAAAAGTTTAAAACTTAAAAGTTTGAATCGAGGTCTGAATTATAATTTTATTGTTATTTAACGTGATTTTAGACCCCGAGTAAGTTCGTATTATGTTACGAGACTTGCTGGTATATTCGGACGGGGTCCCGAGTACCTCGAGTGTGATTCAAATCGAAATCGGAACAAGAATTGGACTTAAGCAAAATCTAAAAGTTGCTGCTTTTGGTGCCTTCGCTTCTGTGAAGTCTTGGTCGCAGAAGCGAGCTCGCATAAGCGAGGCATGCCTCGCAGAAGCGGACAGTTCGCAGAAGCGGATGGGCTTTCGCAGAAGCGTGATCGCAGAAGCGGCCCACGCGTCGCAGAAGCTGGAAAGGGGAAAGGGACAGCCTTGCACAGAAGCGGACCCCGCTTTGTAGAAGCGAGTCCGCAGATGCGAAAATATGGTCCGCAGATGCGGAAAAGACTGGGCAGAGCCCATAAATTCGGAAGTTGCCATTTTTACTCATTTTTGAGTTTTATGTCTCGGATTTAGGGCGATTTTCACGGGAAAGCATCGGGGTAAGTGTTCCTTATCCTATAGTGATTATATTTCATGATTCCATACTCATTTATATCATAAATCCGTGAATTTATAAAAGAAAAATTAGTTTTTTATAAAATCTTCTAAAAACGAAAAATTTAGATTTGAAGGTCCATTTGACATCAGAATTTGATACTTTTTGTATGGTCGGACTCGTCTCAGAATGAGTGTTCGGATTTCGTAAGTTTTTCTGAGATTTGAAATATGGGTCCCACTGTCAAATATTAAATAAATTTCTGATTTTTATCCGAAAAATTAGTAAATTCATATGGAATTAACTCCTATGATTCGTATTGAGTATATCGAATTGTTTGTGAATAAGATTTGACTCTTTGGGAGACAAATTCAAAAGGAAAAACTGTGGTCGAATAATTTATTGGAATTTGCAAAGCGTGTGGTTAACCTTGACTTGAGGGAATAGAACCCTTAAATTATTTCAAAAGGAAAAACTGTAGTCGAATAAGTGTCGTGGTTAACCATGACTTGAGGGAATAGAACCCTTAAATTATTTATTATGTGAAATACATGTGAACGACGTATAGGCGAGGTGATGAGTGCCTATACGTCGTCAAATTAATTGTTGCATAATTATTTGAAAATCCTAAATTTATTTTAATATACAAATTAATTGTTATAATAATTGTTTCTCTCCTATTCTTTGCCAAATATTAATTCTTGAATTCCTGTAATAATTGTTACATACTTATTTGATTTATGTGCATTAATTGCTACTTGACATTTAGCATATTAAATATTATAATGCCTATTTTCTCTCTGATTTCCACAATTATTTGTTACTTGTCATTGTTTGTTCCATAAATGAATTATAATTATTGTATGCTTTGATGCTTAATAGTTTCTCACTGAACGTGGTATTTATTGGAGTATTTTTATTACATTTAAGAGTTGGTAAAATATATTGGAGGCACGGGTTGCACGCCGCAACAGAATTAATTGAAATGAATATATTGGAGAAACGGGTTACACGCCGCAACATAATTGATTGAATTGAATATATTGGAGAAACGGGTGGCACGCCGCAACAGACTTATTAAAAGTCAATCTTTGGGGGGATCGGATTGCACGCCGCAATATACTTATTTAAAAGTCAATATATACATGACTAAAAATAATTATATGAGAGGATTGAAAATGAATATATTGTGTAAGCAGTTTGCACGCTATAACGGAAATTGGTTGAAATAATAATGGATTATGACTGCTGAGTTGGCTTCAATTATTATAAATGAGTTACATGATGTATTTCTATTATTTGTTGTTGTTACTAATATTGCGTACAGGTTAATGTAAGTGAACTGTCTTAGCCTTGTCACTACTTCGTCGAGGTTAGGCTCAGCACTTACTAGTACATGGGGGCGGTTGTACTGATATTACACTCTGCACTTCTTGTGCAGATTTCGGAGTTGGTCCCAGCGGCGTACCATAGACTTTCTCGGATTTAAGCTACTCAGAAGAGACTTGAGGTATAACTGCACGGCATTCGCAGTTCTGAAGCCCCCGTCTACTTAACTTTAGCTGTGTGTTTGTTTTCAAATAGCTTTATTTTATTCAGGCCTTTATTTGTATTATTCTAGAAGCTCGTGCACTTGTGATATTAATTCTGGGATGGTAGTTAGACACCGTTGTTTATTTATGGATTATTCACTACATTTCAGACTTTACTTCCGTATTTATTTCTTTGTTATTAATAAATTTAAAAATTAATTTAAAATAGATAATATTATTCTAACGTTAGTTTGCCTAGCAAATGAAATGTTAGGCGTCATCACGGTCCGAAGGTGAGAATTTCGGGTCGTGACAGTTGGTATCAGAGCACTAGGTTACATAGGTCTCACGAGTCACAAGCAAGCTTAGTAGAGTCTAAGGATCGGTACGGAGACGTCTGTACTTATCTCTCAGAGGCCATGAAATTTAGGAACAATATCACTTCTTTCTTATTTTGTCATGCGAATTTATTCTATCATCGATAATTGAACCATTCTACTCTTATTTTCTCTCCCAGATAGTGAGAACACGTAATACATCTAACGATGGACAGGGACCAGAGCCCCCGATGGCAAATATGGCCAGGGGTAGAGGTCGAGGCCGAGGTCGTTCTAGAGGAAGAGGCAGAGCTCAGTCTAAAGCTCGAGCAGCTACACCTATTGTATAACCTCAGGTGGATCTTCAGGAGGAAGTTCAAGTTCAGAATGTACCAGTTGGACCAGTTCAGGTCCTGGAGGGATTCATAGCCACTCCAGTGCTTCAGGACGCTCTAGTCCGGTTGGTGAGTCTTATGGAGAGCGTGGCCCATAATGGTACATTTCCAGTGGCGCCAGCCATCTCACAGGCTGGGAGAGGAGCATAAAGTCCCATTACTCCCACTCCGGAATAGATAGCTTCCCACAATCAGGCTCCAGCAGCCCCGCCAGTTGGGGTAGTTCAGCCAGTTGTTGCGGCACAGACCGGTGATAGGCCCATCATGTCTTTTGAGGCCTTATTGAGACTGGATAAGTTTACCAATCTCTTTTCGGTTGACTTCAGTGGTACACCTTCTGAGGATCCACAGGAGTATCTAGAACGCTGCCATGAGGTGCTGCGGAACATGGGTAAAGTTTAGACCAATGGGGTTGATTTTTCTGTATTTCAAATGATGGGTTCCGCCAGAAGATGGTGGACGGATTATACATTGACTAGACCAGTTGGATCGCCTGCACTTACTTGGGAGCAGCTTTCTCAGCTATTTCTGGAAAAGTTCCTTCCTTTCACACTGAGAAAGGATTACCGAAAGCAAGTTGAGCGTCTACAGCAGGGCAGTATGACTGTTACTCAGTATGAGTCCTGTTTTGTGGATCTGGCCCATCATGCTCTCCTTTTACTACATAGGGAGGGAGAGAGAGTGATGAGGTTTATTGAGGGACTCAATCACCATATCAGGCTTCAGATGGCAAGGAGACCGGAAGTGAGATTTCTTTTCAGGCAGTTGCTAATGTCGCGAGGAGGGTCGAGATGGTTCTTGCACAGGAGAGTGGGTAGAGATCTGATAAGAGGCCTCGTCAGTTTGGTGGTTTTAGTGGTGCCTCGCATGGAGTCAGGGGTAATTTTGGTAGGGGTCATCCTCCCAGACCATTTCATTTGGCACTTCAGGCATCTCACGGTGCTTCAGGGAGTCACGGTCCTATTATGCCTTACTCTAGGCAGCCAACATTTAGTGCACATTTAGCTTCTATCAGTGCACCACCACTCCAGATTTACTACAGCGGTTATCCGGTCCATTTGGGTCAAATTCAGCTTCAGCAGCCACGGCATCAGGATGGGTGTTATGAGTATGGGAACATTGGTCACATCAGCAGGTATTGCCTTAGGTTGGCGAGTAACCGATCCCGGCAGGATTCTCGTGCCATCATACCGGCACCGCTTGCTTCACTGCCTGCTCAGCCAGCTAGAGGTATGGGTCAGGCAGTTAGAGATGGAGGTCAGGCCATTAGAGGTGGAGGTCAGGCTATTAGAGGTGGAGGCAGCCAGTTAGAGGCCGTCCCAGGGACGCAGTTCAGAGTGGTGGGGCCCAACCCCAATTTTATGCTTTTCCAGCTAGGCGTGAGGCCGAGTCATCTGATGTTGTGATCACAGGTATTATTCCAGTTTGCCATGAAGATGCTTCACTTCTATTTGATCCAAGATCTACTTATTCCTATGTGTCCTCCTATTTTGCTTCATATTTGGTTGTGTCTTGTGATTCTCTGAGTGTTTCTGTGTGTGTATCTACACCGGTGGGAGACTCTATTATAGTAGATCATGTCTATCCTTCGTGTGTGATTACTATTGGTAATCTTGACACTAGTGCGGATCTTCTACTTATTGATATGGTAGATTTTGATGTCATATTGGGTATGGACTTGCTCTCAACTTATCATGCTATATTGGATTGTCATGCCAAGACAGTGACCCTAGACATGTCGGGGTTACCTCGACTAGAATGGAAAGGAACTCCTGGTCATTCTACCAGTAGGGTTATTTCTTAAATGAAAGCTCGACGTATGGTCGAGAAAGGGTGTCTAGCCTATTTGGCTTATATTCGCGATCCCAGTGCGGATGTTCCTTCTCTGGACTCAGTATCAGTTGTTCGTGAATTTCCAGAAGTATTTCCTGTAGATTTGTTGAGGATGCCACCCGACAGATATATTGACTTCTGTATTGATTTGGCTCCGGGCACTCAGCCCATTTTTATCCCACCATACCATATAGCCCCGCCGGAGTTGAAAGAATTGAAAGAATAGTTACAAGACTTGCTTAATCAGGGATTCATTAGACCCAGTGTCTCACCCTGGGGTGCACCGGTACTATTTGTAAAGAAGAAAGATGGCTCTATGCGGATGTGTATAGATTATCGGCAGTTGNATATAGATTATCGTCAGTTGAACAAGGCCACTATCAAAAACAAATATTCGCTACCAAGAATTGATGACTTATTTGATCAGCTGCAGGGTGCCAAGGTATTTTCAAAGATTAATTTGAGGTCTCATTACCATTAGTTGAAGATTAGGGAATCTGATGTCCCTAAGATGGCTTTTCAGACTCGTTATGGGCATTACGAATTCCTAGTGAAGTCATTTGGGCTGACAAATGCCCCAGCAACATTTATGGATTTGATGAATCGGGTGTTCAAGCCTTATTTGGATTATTTAGTGGTTGTATTCGTTGATGATATCTTGATTTACTCCAGCAGTCGAGAGGAGCATGAGCAGCATCTTCAGAGGGTGCTTCAGAATTTGAAGAATAATCAGTTATATGCTAAATTTTCAAAATGTGAATCTTGGTTAGGCTCAGTTGGTTTTTTAGGGCATGTTGTATCGCCGGAAGGCATAAAGGTGGATCCTAAGAAGATTGAGACCGTTTAGAATTGGCCTAGACTTACTTGAGTTACAGAGATTTAGAGTTTCCTGGGTTTGGCAGGTTATTATCCTCGGTTCGTGGAAGGGTTTTCATCTATAGCAAGCCCACTGACCAGACTGACCCAGAAAGGTGTTCCATTCAGATGGTCAGATGAGTGTGAGTTGAGCTTTCAGAAGCTCAATATCGCTTTGACTACGGCGTCAGTGCTCGTATTACCCACAGGTTCAGGATCGTATACAGTATATTATGATGCATCTCACATTGGGCTTGGTGCAGTATTAATGCAAGATAGCAGAGTGATTGCATATGCATCGCGGCAGTTGAAAGTTCACGAGAAGAACTATCCTATTCATGACTTAGAGTTGGCAGCCATTGTTCATGCACTGAAGATTTGGAGGCATTACCTCTACGGTGTCTCATGTGAGGTATTTATTGATCATCATAGCCTTCAGTATCTGTTCAAACAAAAAGATCTTAATTTGAGGCAGAGAAGATGGTTGGAATTGTTGAAAGACTATGATATCACCATTTTGTATCACCCCGGAAAGGCCAATGTGGTGGCCGATGCTTTGAGTAGAAAGGCTTTCAGTATGGACAGTCTTCCATATATTCCGGTTGGTGAGAAGCCATTTGCTACATATGTTCAGAATTTGGCTAATCAGTTTGTGAGGTTAGATATTTCACAAGCCATTAACACAGTCGCTCGGTCTTCTTTATATGAACGCATCAGAGAGCGGTAGTATGATGATCCTCATTTACATGTCCTTAAGGACACAGTGCGACACGGTGATGCCAAACAGGTTACTGTGGGGGAAGATGGAGTTATGCAAATGCAAGGTCGTATTTGTGTGCCTAATGTGGATGGGCTTCGTGAATTAATTCTTGAAGAGGCACACAGTTCCAGGTATTCTATTCATCCAGGTGCTGCCAAAATGTATCAAGATTTGCGTCAACATTATTGGTGGAGGAGAATGAAGAAGGATATAGTTGCATATGTCATTCGGTGTCTGAATTGTCAGCAAGTTAAGTACGAGCATCAGAGACCTAGTGGTTTGCTTTAGAAGTTAGAAATTCCTGAGTGAAAGTGGGAGCGTATTACTATGGATTCTTTTGTTGTGCTTCCACGGACACAGAGAAAATTCGATGCAGTTTGGGTCATTGTGGATAGGTTGACCAAGTCAGCACATTTCATTCCAGTGGCAGTTACCTATTCTTCAGAGAGGTTAGTTGAAATCAACATTCGTGAGATTATCCGCCTTCGGGGTGTGCCCGTGTCTGTCTATTATTTCAGATCAGGGTACACAGTTTACCTCACACTTCTGGAGGGTTGTACAGCATGAGTTCGGCACGCGAGTTGAGTTGAGTATAGCATTTCATCCACAGACAGACGGACAGTCAAAGCGCACCATCCAGATATTTGAAGATATGCTTCGCGCTTGTATTATAGACTTATGGAGATTCTTGGGATCATTTCCTGCCACTTGCGAAGTTTGCTTATAATAATAGCTACCAGTCGAGCATTCATATGGCTCCATATGAGGCATTATATGGAAGGCAATGTTGTTCGCCAGTCGGTTGGTTTGAACCGGGAGAGGCTCGGTTATTGGGTACCGATTTGGTACAGGATGCCTTGGATAAGGTCAAGATTATTCAGGATCGACTTCGCACAGCTCAGTCTAGAAAAAAGAGTTATGCCGACCGTAAAGTTCGTGATATTACATTCATGGTTGGAGAAAGAATACTACTATGGGTTTCACCTATGAAAGGTGTAATGAGGTTCGGAAGGAAGGGCAAGTTGAGTCCTAGGTATATCGGAACCTTTGAAATTCTGGAAAGGGTGGGTGAAGTAGCCTACAGGCTTGCATTACCACCTAGTTTATCAGCGGTTCATCTGGTGTTCCATGTGTCTATGCTTCAGAAATATTATGGTGATTTGTCCCATGTGTTAGATTTCAGCTCAGTCGAATTGGACAAAGATTTGACTTATGAGGAGGAGCCGGTAGCTATTTTAGCCCGGCAGGTCTAGTAGTTGAGGTCTAAGAGTTATCCTTCAGTTTGAGTACAATGGAGAGGTCAGCCGATAGAGGCATCTACTTGGGAGTCCGAGTCAGACATGCGGAGTAATATCCACACATTTTCTCCAGCTCATGTACTTTTTCCATATCCGTTCGAGGACGAATGTTTATTTTAGAGGTAGAGAATGTGATAAACCAAAATGTCATTTTTAAATTTAATAAGTAATTCTGTGTTCTAAGACCTCGAAAAGCACTATTTATCATTCCTCTACTTACGTACGCAGTCCGTAAAATTCTCCGAAAAATATTTTTGTGAAAAATGGATTAAAATGTGAAATAGAGCCGTAAAACTCAATTGAGTTGATTTTAGTCAACATTTTGGGCAAAAGGACCCGGATCAGTTTTTTGCCAGTTCCAGTAGGTCTGTATCGTGATTTGGGACTTGGGCGTATGCCCGAAATTTAATTTAGAGGTCCCTAGCTCAAGTTATGACCATTTAACGGAAACTAGCAATTTAAAGGCTAAAGATTTCCAAGTTTGACCACGGGGTTGACATTTTGATATTGGAGCTAGAATCCGATTCTGAAAATTTGAATAGCTTTGTTGTGTCATTTATGACTTGTGTGCCAAATATGAAGTCATTCCGGATTCATTTAATATGTTTTGTCACAAGTTTTGCAAATTGAAAAGTTTAAAACTTAAAAGTTTGAATCGAGGTGTGAATTATAATTTCATTATTATTTGGCGTGATTTTAGACCCCGAGTAAGTCCGTATTATGTTACAGGACTTGTTGGTATATTCGGACGGTGTCCCGAGTACCTCGAGTGTGATTCGAATCGAAATCGGAACAAGAAATGGACTTAAGCAAAATCTGAAAGTTGCTGCTTCTGGTGACTTCGCTTCTGCGAAGTCTTGGCCGCAGAAGCGAGCTCGCATAAGCGAGCCATGCCTCGCAGAAAAGGACAGTCCGTAGAAGCGGATGGGCTTTCGGAGAAGCGTGACTGCAGAAGCGGCCCACGCTTTGCAGAAGCGGGAAAGGGGGAAAGGGCAGCCTTGCACAGAAGTGGACTCCGCTTCGCAGAAGCGAGTCTGCAGATGTGAAAATACGGTCCGCAGATGCGGAAAAGACTGGGCAAAGCCCATAAATTCGGAAGTCGCCTTTTTTACTCATTTTTGAGTTTTAAGTCTCGGATTTTAGGCGATTTTCACGGGAAAATATTGGGGCAAGTATTCCTTATCCTATATTGATTATATTTCATGATTCCATACTCATTTATATCATGAATTCCTGAATTTATGGAAGAAAAATTAGTTTTTTATAAAATCCTCCAAACACGAAAAATTTAGATTTGAAGGTCCATTTGACATCGGAATTTGATACATTTTGCATGGTCGGACTCGTCTCGGAATGGGTGTTCGGATTTCATAAGTTTTTTCGAGATTTGAGACATGGGTCTCACTGTCAAATATTAAATGAATTTAAGAGTTTTATCCGGAAAATTAATAAATTCATATGGAATTAACTCCTATGATTCGTATTGAGTGTATCGAATTGTTTGTGAATAGATTTGACGCTTATGGAGACAAATTCAAAAGGAAAAACTGTGGTCGAATAATTTATTGGAATTTGCAAAGCGAGGTAAGTGTCGTGGTTAACTTTGACTTGAGGGAATAGAACCCTTAAATTATTTGTTATGTGAAATACATGTGAACGACGTATAGGCGAGGTGACGAGCGCCTATACATCGTCAAATTAATTGTTGCATAATTATTTGAAAATTCTAAATTTGTTTTAATATACGAACTAATTGTTATAATAATTGTTTCTCTCCTATTCTTTGCCAAATATTTATTCTTGAATTCCTGTAATAATTGTTACAAGCTTATATTATTTATGTGCATTAATTGCTACTTGCCATTTAGCATATTAAATATTATAATACCTATTTTCTCTCTGATTTCCACAATTATTTGCTACTTCTCATTGTTTATTTCATAAATAAATTATAATTATTGTATGCTTTGATGCTTAATAGTTTCTCATTGAACGTGGTATTTATTGGAGTATTTTTATTACATTTAAGAGTTGGTAAAATATATTAAAGGCACGGGTTGCACGCCGCAACAGAATTAATTGAAATGAATATATTAGAGGAACGGGTTGTACGCCGCAACAGAATTGATTGAATTGAATATATTGGAGGAACGGATTGCACATCGCAACAGACTTATTAAAAGTCAATATTTGGGGGATCGGATTGCACGCCGCAATATACTTATTTAAAAGTCAATATATACATGATTAAAAATAATTATATGAGAGGATTGAAAATGAATATATTGTGAAAGCGGTTTGCACGCTATAACGGAAATTGGTTGAAATAATATTGGATTATGACAGCTGAATTGGCTTCAATTATTATAAATAATTACATGATGTATTTCTATTATATGTTATTGTTACTAATATTGCGTACAGGTTAATGTAAGTGAACCTCCTTAGCTTCTTCACTACTTCGTCGAGGTTAGGCTCAGCACTTACCAGTACACGGGGTCGGTTGTATTGATACTACACTCTGCACTTCTTGTGCAGATTTCGGAGTTGGTCCTAGCGGCGTACCATAGACTTGCTCGGATTTCAGCTACTTAGAGGAGACTTGAGGTATAACTGCACGGCGTTCGTAATTCTGATGTCCCCGTCTACTTTACTTTAGTTGTGTGTTTGTTTCGAGACAGCTTTATTTTATTCAGACCTTTATTTGTATTATTCTAGAAGCTCGTGCACTTGTGACACCAATTCTGGAATGGTATTTAGACACCGTTGTTTATTTATGGATTATTCACTACATTTCAGACTTTACTTACGCATTTATTTATTTGTTATTAATAAATTTAAAATTTATTTTAAAATGAATAATATTATTCTAACGTTGTCTTGCCTAGCAAGTGAAATGTTAGGCACCATCACGGTCCGAAGGTCGGAATTTTGGGTCGTGGCAGTTGGTATCAGAGCACTAGTTCGTGAGAGTTCTGAAAATTTTCATAGCTCTGTTATGTCATTTATGACTTGTGTACAAAATTTGAGATCAATCGGACTTGATTTGATAAGGTTCGGTACCTAATGTAGAAGTTGGAAATCTTAAGTTTCATTAAACTTGAATTTGAGGATGATTTTTGGTTTTAGTATTGTTGGATGTGATTTGAAGACTCAACTAAGTCTGTATGATATTTTAGGACTTTTCGGTATATTTGGTTGAGGTCCCGAGGGGCTCGGATTATTTTTGGCTTTTGGAACACTGCTGATTTCTGGTATTTTTAACCTTCTACGCGATCGCATGGATTAAGATGCGATCACGTAGGCTTAATTTGGCAGCTGGGAATTTGTTATATGCGATCACGTGGGCAAGTCCGCGATCGCGTAGGTTGGGGGAGCTGTGCTATGCGAACACATGGCTAAGGCCGCGTTCGTGAAGAGGAAACGAAGCAGAAGCGGACCATGCGCTTAATGCTTCGCGATCGCGTAGGCTTGCGGAGACTGTACTACGCGGTCGCGTGGGATTTGCTGCGATCGCGTAGGGTTATTTTCTAGGCAGAAAGTTTGTGCTATGTTGTGATGACCCAAAGGGTCATCTTATGTTTTAGAACTCAAATTTGCGCTCTTAAGCCTTACAAATCTCAGTTTTACCCTCCTCGATTTGCGTGCACAATCCGAGCATGTTTCCGGAAAGCTTTTATGTTGAAAACTAATGAAAATAAGAATTTTTGCCTTATAAGTTGATTTTAGTTGACTTCAGTCAACATTTTTGGTAAACAGGCCCAGATCCGTGTTTTTACGGTCCCGGTGAGTCCGTATCGAATTATGGGCGTATGTCCTGAATCGAATTCGGAGGTCCTAGCTCAAGTTATGATTTTTTGATGAAAATTAAAATTCTGAAAATTAATTATTTCTAAGAATTGATTTATGTTTGGCATTGTGAGTATCGGGTCCGTATTTTGGTTCCGGATCCCGGTATATGTTCATTATGATATTTAAGACTTGTCTGTGAAATTTGGTGAGAAACGGAGTTGATTTGACGTGATTCGGACGTCCAGTTGAGAAGATAGGAATTTTAAAGTGTTCTTGAGAATTTCATTTGATTGGGTGCTAAATTCATATTTCTATGTGTTATTTTGGCGATTTGATCACTCGAGAAAGTTCGTATGATATTTTTAGACTTGTGTGCATGTTTAGTTTAGAGCCCCGAGGGCTCGGGTGAGTTTCGAATAGGCCACAGGATGTTTTGAACTTAGAAACATTTGGTATTTTTGTTTTATCTGATGTCTGCAATATTGTGCTTCGCGATCGCGTAGTCACTCTCACGATCGCGAAAGGGAAACTGGGCTAGGAGAGTATTTACTCTACATGAATGCGAGACCATGGTCGCGAACGCGGAGCATTTGGGGGAGTTGCTCTACGCGAACGCGACAGGTCGAACGCAAACGCGTAGCTCTAGTTATGTTGGGCAGGGGACCTAGGGAAGCTCTACGCGAACGCGAGCCATTTCACGCGAACGCGAAGGCAAGGCAAGGCAGGCTAAGCCTTCGCGAACGCTTAAAGCCTCCCGCGATTGCGTAAGTCCTTAGGAGGCTGCTCTTCGTGAACGCAGCAGTGTTCACGCGATCGCGATGAACACTGTCGCCCAGCACTTACCAGAATCCAAACACGGGATTTAGCCAAAAAATTCATTTTTCTCAAAAACCAAATGGTGTGAGGCGATTTTTCAAGAACCATTTCTTCCCCAAAGTGTTGGTAAGTAATTCTAAACCATTTTCTTTCAATTACCTATTATATTTCATGAATTATCTAAAGTTTTTATGGTAGAATTAGGGGTTAGGGTAGAAACTAGGGATTTCAGAAATTTGGGAATTTAGACCTCAATTTGAGGTCGGATTCCAAAACTAATTACATATTCGGGCTCGGGGGTGAATGGGTAAATGTATTTTGGTCCGAACCTCGAGTTTTGACCAAGCGGTCCCGGGGTTGATTTTTTGACTTTTTGGAGAAAACTTTGGGAAATTTAATTTACGCAATATAATTGATTCCTTCAGCAATATTTGATATTATTGAGTCATTTTGAATAGATACGAGTGGTTTCGAGGAGAATTCCAAAGGAAAAGCTGTGATTGAGAATTAAGTGGCCTTCGGAGCAAGGTAAGTGTTGTGTCTAACCCTGACTTGAGGGAATTAAGAACCTTAGACTATTTGCTATGTGAAATTCATGTGAGCGGCGTATATGTGAGGTGACGAGTACTTATGCGCCGCCAATTTACCTATTTTCCATGTTTCTTCCGTTTTTCTTATATTGACTCTTTCCTATGCCTAATAACTACGTGTTTATACTAGTGTTGTTAAATTGATCGTTCTTATCATGTTTACGGATTTCCTGGTGAGAATTGAGTATTTATTTCAAAGTTGAGATTGATAGTTTGGAACCAAATATTGAAGTAAGGCTTGTACTTGTTATTCTATCTCCCTGTTTTTATTTATGCATTGCATTATGGTAAGGGAGAGTGTTAATGCACGAAGGGTGATACCGTGCCATATTGTGAGTGTAAAAGTACGAAGGGTGATGCCGTGCCATGATATGAGAGTTAATGCACGAAGGGTGATGCCGTGCCTTATTGTGAGTGTAAAAGCACAAAGGGTGATGCCATGGCATGATATGAGAGTTAATGCACAAAGGGTGATGCCGTGCCGTTTCTACTAATTTTATGGTGAGATTGAGAGTAAAAGCACGAAGGGTGATGCCGTGCATTTTTCCTTTACTGTATTCACTATTCCTGTTGATTCATGGTATATTGACTGCTTCGGTGATCATTCTATTGTAGTTCTTTATCTTGTATTCCCCTCAGTATGTTCCCCTCCCGACATTTTCTGTTTAATTCTTTATTTCTGTTATTTGTATATACACTGTTAAATTGTACAGGTTGATTTGTAGGTGCCTTGCCTTAGCCTCGTCACTACTTCGTCGAGGTTAGGCTCGACACTTACCAGTACATGGGGTTGGTTGTAATGATATTGCACTCTACACTTTCTGTGTAGATTTTAATACCGGCTTGGGTTGATCGAGATTTTACTATTGGTCCGCTGTCCGGAGACTCAAGGTAGATCTGTCGGCGTTCACCAACATTGAAGTCCCCGTCTATCTTTTCTGCTCTACTGTTTCTTTCATTCAGACATTTGTATTTCTTTCAGACTATTACTTGTAGCAAATTCTAGAATGCTCGTGAATTGTGACTCCAGATCCGGGTGGTAGTAATTAATATAGTTTTATGATATTCCGCACTTATTGTATTTCATCTTAGTTAATTATTGTTAATTATTGAATGGGAATAAGGAATTGGTTTGATGATTCTCTAACGTTGGCTTGCCTAGCAAGTGAAATGTTAGGCGCCATCACGGTCCCGTTGGTGGGAAATTTTGGGTCGTGACATATGCGATCGCGTGTGTTGGTCCGCGATCGCGTAGAAGAAATCACTGGGCAGAAAGTTAAGTTCTGAAAATGGGACATCGTCCCATTTTCCATTTTTAACGATTTTGAGCTCAGATTTCGGCGATATTTGAGATATTTTCAGAGAAAACAATGGGGTAAGTGTTCTTAATTCAATATTGGTTAAATTACCCGAATCCATCACTGTTTTTATCATTTAATTGGTGGATTAAGTTGAAAAATCTTGAAAACCTTCTTGGATAGATTTGAGGATTTGATGGCCGAATTGTCATCGGAATTTAGTGATTTTGGTATGGGTAGACTCGAGGTTGAATGGGCGTTCATATTTCGTAACTTTTGCCGGATTCCGAGACGTGGGCCCCACTGACGATTTTTAAATTTAATTTTGGATTTTTAATGAAAAATATAGTATTTTCTTATAGAATTGATTACTATATTTTTTAGTAATTGTATCGAATTATTTTGGCTAGATTCAAACCAGACAGAGTTGGATAATCGTGGAAAAGACCTTCTAGTGGATTAAATTGGAGAAAATTGAGGTAAGTCTCTTGTCTAATCTTGTGAGGGGGAAATTATCTCATAGGGATTAAATTAAATAATTGTTGCTAATTGTAGGGGCTACGTACGCACGAGGTGACGAGAGTCCGTGCATAGCTACTATTAATGCTAAAGTCCGGGTAGTTTATGACTCAAAGCATGAATTACTTGTGTAAATTGTATTCTTTATTAATTAAATTATTTGATGAATATATTGTGAATTGTTATGAAAGATAGTAAAAAGATGAAATTTTCATATGCTTAAATATTTGTTTAAATTAATTAATTATTGAAATAAATTGTTTATCCTCTCGAATAAATCTTGCAATAAATACTCTCATTCCGGAGGTACATAAGAAAATATCC
>AWOL01S0053614.1:0-39651 GCA_000715115.1 Nicotiana otophora
AGAAGAGTTAAAGCGGGATCGTAAGGATTCAAGGTAGAGCTGCTTGGTCGTCGCAGTCCCTTGAAGTTTTTTCATTTCATTATACTGTTAATTTTAATCAAACAGTATTGTATATTCAGTCCTCGTGATCATTCCATGTATTCAGTTAGAGTTCGTGACTCAGTACTACTAGTCTTGGGAGGTTGTACATTCATATTTGTTCCGCTATTAGTTTTGGTTACTTATTTAATTAAAAATATGGCTCCAAAAATGTAATTGAAATCGGCTCACCTAGTGTTAGAGACTAGGTTCCATCACTACGCCTGTGGTGGGATTTTGGGTCGTGACAAGTTGGTATCAGAGCTCTAGGTTCATAGGTTCTATGAGTCACGAACGAGTCTAGTAGAGTCATGCGGATCGGTACGGAGACGTCGATACTTATCTTCGAGAGGCTACAGAACTGTTAGGAAATTTTCACTTCTTTAATTCCTGTCGTGCGGATTTGTTGATTGTAGAATTTGAGCTTTTGTATCTCTATTTTCTCACAGATGGCGAGGACACATGCTAGTGGTTTAGCTGAGGAGACATCCACGCATACTGCTAGGGATGCAAGAGGTCAGGGCCGAGGTAGAGGTCGAGGAAGGGCACGTGCCGCGAGTGGAGCACCTGTCAGAGCAGCAGTTGAGGAGCCGCCCGTAGCTCTAGTTGGGGGACAGGTACCAGAAGCACATGTTGTTACCCCCGGGCTTCAGGAGACTTTAGCATAGTTCCTGAGTATGTTTGGTATATTAACTCAGGCGGGATTGATCTCTGTTTCACCAAATATTTCGCAGGTTGGGGGAGTTTCTCAGACTCCTACCACAACTCCAGAGCAGCAGGTTCACGTTGTTCAGGTTCCAGGTGCAATACCGGTATAACCTGTTATTCCGGTTCGGCCTGAGGTCAGGCCAGAGGCATCAGAAGAAGAACAAAAGAGACTTTAAAAGTTTAAGAGGTATAGTCCACCTACTTTCAGTGGCACAACTACAGAGTATGCCCAAGGATTTCTAAAACAATTGTCACCGTATTCTCCGTACCATGGGTATTGCGGAAGTGAGCGGAGTTATCTTTACTACATTTCAACTGTCAGGCGCAGCATATCGGTGGTGGCAAATCTATGAAGCAGGTAGACCAGCCAATGCAACACCACCAACTTGGGCTCAATTTTCGGAAATGTTCTTGAAAGAGTTTGTTCCCCAGACTCTCCGAGATGTGTGGCACATAGAATTTGAACGATTGTGTTAGGGCACTATGACAGTGTCAGAATATGCTATCAGATTTGGTGAATTAGCCCATCATGCACCAATCTTGGTTCCTACAGTTAGAGAACGGGTCCGCAGATTTATTGAGGGGCTGGATTATGATATTCAAATATGCATGGTTCGAGAGGTGAAAACTAATACTCCATTTCAACAAGTAATAGAGATTGCAAGGAAGATTGAGGGTGTTTTAGGCGAGGAAAGGGAGTCTAAGAAGGCCAAAAGGTTTTGAAGATCTGGAGGGTTCAGTGGATTTTACTCTTTAGCTAGGACCTGTTATAGCGGAGGCTCGAGCAGTCGGCCAGCTCAGTCCGCACATCAGATTACTCGGAGTGCTCCAGTAAGTTCTTACGATGCACCACCGACACGAGATTCTTACAGTGATTATTCCAGTTATCCGGCACAGACTCAGTACGATTAGCCGCGACCTCAGAGGGTTTGTTATGAGTGTAGCGATACTAGAAACATCATGAGAGATTGTCCCAGACTTGGGAGGGGTGGATTTCATTAGAACACTCCAACTACAAGCTTTATTCTAGTTGATACTCCACGTGCACAATCAGCTAGAGGTGGAGGACGGGCGGGTAGTGGACGCCTAAGAGGTGGAGACCCGACCCGTTGATATAATCGTTATGATTTGGCTGAGGCCAATACACCAGATGGTTTCGTTACAGGTATGATTCTGCTTATGTTATAAAAGGATATATTCCCTTAATGTGATTCGGTTCTGAATATTGAGGTGAGTCCTCCTATTATGCTCCGCTTATGGGTAAGTTTCGTAATTTTGTGACTCGCTTATATGTTATCCATGTTGGGAGAATTGAGGGCTATAAGTCCAAAAGTAATTTTTTATTATTCATCACAGTGGGTTTAATATGTTTCGGAATAATTGATTCTAATTTTTTTAATGAATTTATGCCTTACCAGTATGAGGGTTCATTATGTGTTGTGAAAACTATTTATGAAATATATGGAAAAGAAGCAAGAAAGGAAATTGAAAATTTTCAGATGGCACAATGTGCAAAATACTTGTGATTCGGAGTTGAGGACAAGATCCTCGTAATTTTTATATGATGTGAAATATTTAAACCGGGCTACAAGCCGCGGTGGAAGTTATATAAGGACGAGATCCTTGCAGTGAAATAATTATGAGATTAAAATTCTCCATGTGTGAAATTTAATTTGTACAATAATATTAATAGGGAGTCATGCCTGTTAGGCTTATTTGATAATTCTTGTATATTTTCTGTGCATATTCAGCCATTTTCGTGCTGTAAACATTGAGTTTTAGCCCATGAGATGAGTGCCCAGGTGGCATTAAATGTGACTCATTAATCCGAGTAAGTAATCATGAGGTCTTCATGCCTCACATTCTGTTGTCAGTGTTATGAAAAATTGAAACGAGGCACTAGTTAATATGAGATTAATTGATGATGCTGGAATTAATTATGAACAACTTTTAAGACCTGAGATGTAGTGATGAGCATACATATGATGTACTTCATGTCCTGGTATCATAATGATAATACAATGCTTGTAATGCTGAGATCAGTGTTATTGATATATACCTTGTGGATGTGTTGTTAGGAGTCGTTTCGGTGTTACTCTGGCAGGTGGATAGGCCCATTTACAGGGGAGACTCTACCGAAGTTTTCTGAAAATTTTGGGAGTTAGAAAATGTTTTTTGGGAGATTGATATGTGTGAAAGAAGAGATAAATTATGTTATGTGTTTGAGGACGAATGATAATAAGCGGGGAAGAATGTAACACCCCAGAAAATATTTGAAGTACTTCAACACCATCAAGAAGTTGATGTGTGCATAGGCACGAGTTGCTAAAGCCAGTTGAGACTAATACCATGCGTTGATGAAAAATCGAACTTTCTGAAATGTTTGGAGTGTCAGAAATTGGTCTTAAGGTTCACAAATATGGATAAAAGAAATAATCTCAAATGAGATGGTATTGCCGGACTTACCTCCAATGCAGTAACGTGGGACCAACCGTGAATATATGTGTAAAAGTAAAAATAATCAATTTGGTAACCTCAAAATAATTATTAGTACGTTCGAGGACGAACGTCTGCTTAAGAGGTGGAGAATGTAATGATCCGACTTGTCGTTTTAAGAATTTAAGCCCCGCCTGGCAGCATAACGCCCTGAGCAGCTTCTTATTATGTGTATTGACTTGCGTGCGTGGTTGAATTCAGTTACCAGATGATTTGAAGTGATTTGGGACACTTGGTCCCCAAAATAGAAGCTTAAGTCTTAGGATGTTTACTAGTCGGAACTATGTGAAGACGACTCCAGAATGGAATTTTGATGATGTCAATAGCTCCGTCTGGTGATTATGGACTTAGGAGCGTGTCCGGAAAATTATTTGGAGGTCCGTAAAGGAATTTGGCTTGAAATGGCGAAAGATGAATTTTTAGGAAGTTTGCCCGGGGGGTTGACTCTTTGACATTGGGGCCGAAATCCGATTCTGGAAATTGAAATAGCTTCGCTATGTCAATTATGACCTATGTGCAAAATTTGAAGTCATTCCAGATTGATTTGATGTGTTTCGGCACAAGATATAGAATTTGAAATTTCAAAGTTCATTAGGCTTGAATTGGGGTATTATTCGTAGCTTTGATGTTGTTTGATGTGATTTGAGGCCTCGAGCAGGTTCGTGTTATGTATTGGGACTGGTTGGTACGATTGGACGGGGTCCCAGGGCCCTTGGGTTTGATTTGGGGTGGTTCCGAACCAAGTTTGGGCATTTTGATGTTGCTGGTTGTTGGTTCTGGTGTTGTTCTTCGCGTTCGCAAGGAGCCTCTCCCGTTCGCGAAGAAGGATTTTGCTGTTAGGACTTTGTTCTTCGCGTTCGCGAAGAGGTTCTCGCGTTCGCGAAAAAGGAACTTTTGCTGTTCGCCGTCTGATTTTAGAGGCTTATATCTCACAATCTATAAGGAATTTAGAAATGATCCAAAATTAAAAGTTGTAGAACTTTGTGTCTAGTTTTCAGAAAGGTAAAGCATTCGTCATGTGGAGTTGTGCACACAAAGTTATGGTGGATATACTATAGGCTGTCCAAGAAGAGTTTGGAAATCTCTGTTGCACAGGGCTGATTTTGGAAGCTTATATCTCATAATATATAAGAAATTGGGAGATGAGCAACAAATGAAAGTTATAGCCCTTGGAGTCTAATTTTCAGAAAGTCAAACCATTAATCATTTGGAATTTTGTACAAAACGTGGTGACCAATATACTAAAGGCTATCTGAGAAGAGTTTGAAAATAACTTTTGAAGAATTTGTTCATCGCGAACGCGAGGGGAGTCACGCGAACGCGAAGAACAAACCCCTGGGCAGCAGAATAAAGTCCAAATTCGTGTCATTCTTCCATTTTTGGACCAAGGAAGCTCGGGTGAGGCGATTGTTCGAGAGGTTTTCAAGGAAAATATTGGGGTAAGAATTCCTAACTGTATTTTGGTTAAATTACATGAATCTATTCTTGTTTTTATCACTAAATTAGTGAATTGGGTTGAAAAATTTAGAAAACCCTCTTGGTTTAAATTTAAGATTTAGAGGTCGATTTGTTATTGGAATTCGATAAAATTGGTATGGTTGAACTCGTATCGGAATGGGTGTTCGGATTTCATGAAAATTATATCGGGTTCCGAGGGGCGAGTCTCGCGTTGACTTTTGTTGACTTTTTGGAATAAAATTTTAAGTCGACGTATTATTATCCGGAATTGTTTCCGATGAATTTTAATGAAGTTATACAATTAATTTGGATAGATTTGAGCTGTCCGGAGGTCAATTCAAGCAAGAAGGCTATTTTGGATTATCAGCCTAACTTCAAAAAGGTAAGTTCTTACTTAACCTCGAGTGGGGGAATTACCCCTTAGGCATCGAGTCTTATGTGCCATTTGTGAAATGTAAAAAGTCGTGTACGCGAGGTGACGAGTACGTACTCGGCTTATATGTGTAAATTCTATTGAGTTAAAGTCCTGATCATATTTTGTGGTAAATTGGGTAATTGTTGGTATATATTTAATCATCTAATTGCCGTGCCTAAATTCTTGTTGTTGTTGAATCTCTTGTTATATGACAATTTGATGTGATTGTTACTTGATTATTTATGTAATTCCGTGAATTTGTTGGTTTGATAATTATTGGAATTTTATTTCATCATGGATGTTCCCTCTGCAAATAATTAATTAAATGAGCTTAAGAAGAGGTGTTTATATAATTATTGAAAATTTGAATTTAATAAAGACTTTACTTTATGTTAAGTAATTTCTATCTCTATTGATTGTTTTTGGGTGTTGTACACATTGTGTGGAGCTTTTGACTATTTGTTGTGAAATTAATTGACTTGGTTGTAGCTTTGGAATTTGGTTGTGGCCATTGGGCAAATTGTGATATGAATTGATTTTGTTATGTTGATGTGATAATCTTCCGTATAAATTGTTGTGTTCTGTGAGTTGTTATTTTGGGGAGATAAAGGTGGCATTTCACCGTTGATATTATGTGGTTATAAGGGTGGCATTTCACTGTTGTGTTTGTTGGAATATTGTCTGGGCGGAGTAATAAGAGTGGCTATAGGAGTGATAAGGGTGGCAATAGGAGCGATAAGGGTGGCTATTGGTATTGTCTGGGCGGGGCGATAAGGGTGGCTATTGGTATTGTCTGGGCGCAGCGATAAGGGTGGCTATTGTCAGGGACGATATGTGATGATGTGGGGTTGTGGTGTTGATAATTTTCATGTGATGTTGTAATTTTTTTGTATTTACTTTTATACCTTGTGCAATTTGTCTTGTTGTTGGTAAATTGATAACAATCTCATTTATGTTGAAATTGAGAGCCAGTGGCTATTACCAGGCGGTTTATAAAATGAAATGTAGGCACGAGGTGCCGTGATTAAATAATGAGGATATTTGGCACGTGAATTGTCCGTGCAGTTGTGATATGAAATGTGGGCACGAGGTACTGCGATGAAATGATAATAATAATTGGCACGTGAATTGTCCGTGTAGTTGTAGTATGAAATGAGGGCACGATGTGTCTGGGAAATATGATGATTTAATTATAGGCACGAGGTGCCGTGTAAATATGAAAAAGGGCCGAGACCCGTATTTTTATGATTATGAAATGAGGTGTCACATGGTGACATTTTAATTGAAAGAATTATATTCAAAATATTTGTTTAGAATGATGTTTACTTAGAAAGTATTATATGAAAGAATTATATTTGAAAGATATTTATTTGAGGAAATTATATTTATAAAGATTTATTGAAAGAATTATATTTGAAAAATAATTATTTGAGAAAATTATATTTGAAAGAGAGTTATGTGGAAGAATTATATGTGAAAGACATTATTTGAAGGACTTGATTTAATTGGGTGTAATTGTGTTTATTAATTGTTGAGTGATATTAATGGTATTCTTTTTGTGTGTTGTGCATATCACTGGTTGTTTTATC
Source organism: Nicotiana otophora (assembly GCA_000715115.1). NCBI lineage: Eukaryota > Viridiplantae > Streptophyta > Magnoliopsida > Solanales > Solanaceae > Nicotiana > Nicotiana otophora. Next base: position 6,745 of record AWOL01S0053614.1, read on the forward strand.
CTGCCCTTATTATTATTTGTTTCCTATTATTTTATATATTATATTGCACAGGTTATTAGACTAGTGAGTGTCTTGACTGTACCTCGTCTCTACTCCATTAAGGTTAGTCTTGATACTTACTGGGTACCGACTGTGGTGTACTCATACTACACTTCTGCACATGTTTGTGCAGAGCCAGGTATTGGAGACATCGGACTTGAGAAGAGTTAAAGCGGGATCATAAGGATTCAAGATAGAGCTGTTTGGTCTTCGCAGTCCCTTGGAGTCTTTTCATTTTATTGTACTGTTAATTTTAATCAAACAGTATTGTATATTCAGTCCTCGTGATTATTCCATATATTCAGTTAGAGTTCGTGTCTCAGTACTACCAGTCTTAGGAGGTTGTACATTCATATTTGTTCCGCTGTTAGTTTTGGTTACTTATTTAATTTAAAAAAATGGCTCCAAAAATATAATTGAAATCGGCTTACCTAGTCTTAGAGACTAGGTGCCATCACGACGCTTGTGATGGAATTTTGGGTCGTGACAATTTCCCCATTTACTGCTCACTTTATGCTTTACAGTTGGTTTATGACTTACCGGGTTAGTTGGTTCTGGTCCGGAAGGAATTCGTAGTGAAACGAAATACTTAGTCTCATAATTAAAAATTTAAGTTAGAAAAGTTGACTGGATGTGGACTTATGTATAAACGATCTCGGATCTAAATTTTTATGATTCCAATAGCTCCGTATGGTGACTTTGGACTTAGGAGCGTGTCCGGAAAATTATTTGGAGGTCCGTAGAGGAATTAGGCTTGAAATGCCGAAAGTTACATTTTTGGGAAGTTTGACCGGGAGGTTGACTTTTTGATATCGAGGTCGAAATCCGATTCTGAAAATTTTAATAGGTCTGTTATATCATTTATGACTTGTGTGCAAAATTTGAGGTCAATCGGATGTGATTTGATAGGTTTCGGTGTTGTTTGTAGAAATAGAAAGTTTCAAAGTTCATTAGGCTTGAATCTATGTGTGATTCATATTTTTAGTGTTGTTGGATATGATTTGAAGACTGAACTTAGTTCGTATGATGTTTTAGGACTAGTTGGTATATTTAGTTGAGGTCCCGAGGGTCTCGGGTGAGTTTCGGATGGTAAACGGATAAAACATTGGACTAAAACAGCCGCTGCAATTTCCTTCTGCTGGAAATTTGGGGAGCCCAGAATCGAGCCCAAGATCGAGGGCCATGATCGAGGGCAGGATCGAAGCCAGGATCGAAGGCAGGGTCGAGGGCCATAATCGAAGCCAGGATCGAAGGCAGGGTCGGGGGCTATGATCGAAGCCAGGATTGAAGCCATGATCGAAGGCATGGTCGAGGGCCATGATCGAAGCCACGATCGCAGGCAGGGTCGAGGGTCATGATCGAAGCCAGGATCGAAGGCAGGGTCGAGGGCCATGATCGAGGGCCAGGATCGAGGGCCAAAATTGAGGCCCAGGATCGAGGACCACGATCAAAGGCCAAGATCGAGGCAGGACCGAGGGCTGTCTGGGCAGAATTATAAAGCAGGGGACTTCGCCCCATTCGCCATTTTTGACAAATTGGAGCTTGAGGAGAGGCGATATTTGATAGATTCTCAAGGAAAACATGAGATAAGTCCCCTGTGATCATTTCTACTCCTTATTATTGAATTATCATCGAATAATCTGACTAGATTATATGTTTTTGAGGTGTAAATCGGAGATTTAAACTAAGAAATTTGGAAATAAGATTTGATGATTTGGAGGTCGAGTTGAGGTCGGATTTTGGTAAAATTAGTATGGGTAGACTCGTGATGGAATAGGCTTTCAGATGTTATAACTTTTATCGGGTTTCGAGATATGGGACCCATGGGCGATTTTTAAGTTAAATTTCAGATTTTTATGGAAAAATTGTATTTTCATATGGAATTAATTCCAATAAATTTTATTGACTTAATTGAATTATTTATACCTAGATTCAAGGCGTTTGGAGGCCAATTCACGAGGCAAAGACTTATTGGAATAAAGAATTGCTCGGATTGAGGTAAGTAACGGTTATAATTCTGGCCCTGAGGGTATGAAACCCCATATATTTGTATCATGTGATTGTTTTGGAGGTGACACACATGCTAGGTGATGGGCGTATGGGCGTGTACCGAGGGGATTGTGTCTTTGTCCGTCCTGTGAAACTGGAAAGTTGATTAACTTGTTGTTAGCTATATCCTCTCTATGTGTTGAAGACATTTGACTGTAAATCATGTCAGGAATCTTGCTTAGGCTATGTGATAGTACTATTGGGACCCGCAGAGGTCGCGTACTTGTTGAATTATTTGCTAATTGCTTTCTTGTACTCAGTCATGATTTTACTTGCGTATCATATCTTAGTCCTTCTTGATTTTTGTTGATACACCATGTTATCTTTGATTGGGTTGATCTTTGTGATTTCCGAGAGCCGAGAGACTAGAGAGGTTTGAGGACTGAGTGAGGCCGAGGGCCTGTCGGTGAGGTAAGGATACTATGGCACGTGAGTTGTCTGTGCAAGATATTATAGCACGCGAGTTGTCCGTGCAGCATGCCAGTTATCCGTGCAGTTTATGGCGCTTGGGCTGTAGGAGCCCATCCGGAGTCTGTACACCCCAGTGAGCACGGGCACCCATTGAGTGTGAGTGCTGAGGGCTGGGAGCCCAGTGAGTGATTATTGTCCTGAGAGGTTGTACTTGATTTTCATTTGTTGTTGCACTTAGTTGCTATCTGTCATTGTTGTGAAATTCTCTGAAAAATTTTATATCTGGATTACATGAACTTGAACTGTATTAAACTGATTTGACTTAAACTGCTGGAATTGATAGCATGTCTACTGTCTGCTGGAATTACTGAAAATAAACTATAACTGTGTAGCTCGTCATTATCTTCAGTTCCTTATTTATTATTGTTACTTGTTGAATTGGTTGTACTCATACTATACCCTGCACTTCGTGTGCAGATCCAGGTGTTCCCGAACATAGCGGGTGTTGATTCTTTCGCACAACTGATTATTCTGGAGATTTTAAGGTATGTGCCATGTTTCGCAGACCTTGCATCTCCTTCCCTATCTCCTCATTTACTATATTCGGTCTCCGACTATTATAGACCGGATTTTGGAAGTGTTCATATCGGTATTTGCGAGATTTTTATATTGTATTTAAATATTGTATTTTTAGACTTAAAAGAATTTATGGTTTATTGAGATTTTCGGCTTGCCTAGTTTCGCGATAAGCGCCATCACGACAGGTTAGAAATTTGGGTCGTGACAAGTTGGTATCAGAGCCCTAGGTTACATAGGTCTCACAAGTCATGAGTAGGTTTAGTAGAGTCTTGCGGATCGGTACAGAGATGTCTGTACTTATCTTCGAGAGGCTGCAAAACTTTTAGGAAAATTTCATTTTCTTGTATTCTATCGTGCAAATTTGTTGATTCCAAAATACTAAATTTTTGTTATTCTATTCTCTCACAGATGGTGAAAACACACACTACCGAATCGGACGGTCAGGCACCAGTGCCACCAGTTAGGGTCGCGAGAGGTCGGGGCTGTGGTAGAGGCTGGAGCCGAGATAGAGGTCGAGGTGTAGCTTGTACCACAGTTGGACCAGCACCTGTAGTACCACCAGTTGCTCCAGCTCAGGAGCATATTCCAGATATAGCTGAACCGATATGACCCTCTCAGGCACCAGCTATGCCCATTGAGATTCCAGGCCTTCAGGAGGCTTTGGCCCAGATATTGATAGTTTGCACTGGTCTTGCTCAGGTGGTTTTGGCACAGGCCGCACCTGCCACTTTTCAGGCCGGGGGAGGTACTCATACCCCTTTTGCCCGTACTCCAGACCAGGTAGTACAAGGACTTCATATACCGGGGGCACTACCAGCCCAGCCGGTTGTAGCTTCTCAAGCCCCGGTAGTTCCTGTTATGGCAGATGATGAGCAGAGGAGACTTGAGAGATTTGAGAGGCTTAGACCTCCACCATTTAGCGATGCTGAGTTAGAGAATGCACAGGGTTTGCTAGATAAGTGTCAGTGGATGCTTCAGACAACGGGTATTCTGGAGACCAGTGGGGTCTCGTTCACTACGTTTCAGTTTTCTAGGCTGCCTTCAGATGTGGGAGGCTTACGAGAGGTGTAGGCCGGTCGGCGCAACACCCCTTACCTGGCAGCAGTTCTCCGGTATTTTCCTAGAGAAGTTCGTGCCTCAGTCCCGTAGAGAGGAGCTGCGGAGGCAGTTCAAGCAGCTTCGTCAGGGTGATATATCCGTGCTGCAGTATGAGATGAGATTTTCAGAGTTGGCCCATCATGCTATCTGGTTGATTCCCACAGACAGGGAAAGGATCAGGAGGTTCATAGATGGCCTCACTTTTTAGCTGCAATTACTCATGACTAGAGAGAGAGTGACTGGTGCTACTTTCGACGAGGTGGTCGACATTGCTCATCAGATTGAGATGGTTCGCAATCAGGAACGGGTTGAGAGGGAGGCTAAGAGGCCTCATGGTTCAGGTGATTTCAACAGTGTTCCTTCAGGGGGTCAGTTTTACCGCGGTAGGGCAACTCATTGTGGTGCATCAACTAGCCACGGTTCATACAGTGCTCACTCATGCCAGTCTTCATTCAGTGCACTACCAGCACAGAGTTCTCATCATGCCTTGTCTGCTCAGACTTATCAAGAGCAGCAGTTCTATTAGAGGAGGGGTTGTTTTGAGTGCGGAGAATTGGGTCATTTCAAGAGAGATTGTCCTAGGCTGTTGAGTGGGGCTCTACAGTAGATTTTTTGACCAATGACACCAGCACCAGTAGTTACACCACCCGCCCAGCCAGCTCAGGGTGGGGGTCAGACCGCTGGGGGTCGCCCAAGAGGAGGAGGCCGATCAGGTGGTAGTCAGGCCTGATTCTATGCTTTTCCTGCCAGGCTAGATGTTGTTGCTTCAGATGCAGTGATCACATATATTGTTTCAGTGTGACACAGGGAAGCTTCTATATTATTTGACCCTGGTTTCACTTATTCATATGTATCATCGTATTTTGCTCATTATCTGGATATGCCCTGTGAGTCCTTAATTTCACCTGTTTGTGTATCTGTACCGGTGGGCGATATTATTACTGTGGACCGTGTGTATCGGTCATGTGTGGTAACTATTGGAGAACTGGAGACCAGAGTTAATCTCGTATTACTCGATATGGTTGATTTCGATGTAATCCTGAGTATGGATTAGCTGTCTCCATGTCATGCTATTCTGGACTATCACGCAAAAACTGTGACGTTGATGATGCCATAATTGCCAAAGGTTGAATGGAGAGGTTCTCTAGATTTTGTTCCCGACAGGTTAATTTATTATTTGAAGGCCCAACGTATAGTTGGAAAGGGATGTTTGTCATATTTGGCCTTTGTGAGAGATGTTGATGCTGATACTCCTATTATTGATTCAGTACCGGTCGTGCGACACTTTTCAGATGTATTTCCTACAGACCTGCAGGGTATGCCACCCGACAGGAATATTGATTTCGGTATTGACTTGGTGCAGGACACTCAACCCATTTCTATTCCTCTGTATCTTATGGCACCCGCTGACTTAAAAGAATTGAAAGAGCAACTTTAGGACCTCCTTGAAAGAGGTTTATTAGGCCTAGTGTGTCAACTTGGGGTGTACCGGTTCTGTTTGTGAAAAAGAAAGATGGTACTATGCGGATGTGCATTGGTTATAGGCAGCTGAACAAAGTTACAATCAAGAATAAATATCCTTTGCTGCGTATCGATGATTTATTTGACCAGCTTCAGGGAGCGAGGGTGTTCTCCAAAATTGATTTGAGATCTGGGTATCACCAGTTGAAAACTCGGGATTCGAATATGCTAAAGACAATATTCAGAACTCGTTATGGACACTATGAATTTCTTGTGATGTCTTTTGGTCTAACCAATGCCCCAGCAGTATTTATGCACTTGATGAATAGTGTATTCCATCCATATCTTGATTCATTCGTCGTAGTATTTATTGATGATATCCTGGTGTACTCAACATAGCCATGAGGAACATGCACAACACATGGGTATTGTATTACAAAGATTGAGAGAGGAGAGACTTTATGCCAAATTCTCTAAGTGTGAGTTCTGGCTTAGTTCGGTGGCATTCTTGGGACACATGGTGTCCAGTGAAGGGATTAAGGCGGATCCTAAGAAAATAGAGGCAGTTCAGAGTTGGCCCAGGCCGTCTTCAGTTACTGAGATTTAGAGTTTTCTCGGCTTGGTTGGTTATTATCGTCGCTTCGTAGAGGGTTTCTCGTCTACTGCATCACCGATGACTAAATTGACCCACAAAGGTGCTCTGTTCAGGTGGTCAGATGAATGTAAAGAGAGCTTTCAGAAGCTCAAAACAGCTTTGACTATAGCTCCAGTATTGGTGTTGCCTACAGGTTCAGAGTCTTATACTGTTTATTGTGATGCATCGTGTATTGGTCTCGGCGCAGTGCTGATGCAAGACGGTATGGTGATTGCCTATGCATCCAGATAGTTAAAGGTACATGAGAAGAATTATCCAGTCCACGACCTTTTGTTAGCAGCTATTATTCATGCCTTGAAGATTTGGCAGCACTATTTGTACGGTGTCCATTGTGAGGTTTATACCGATCACCAGAGTCTACAGCATCTGTTCAAATAGAAGGATCTTAATTTACGACAGCGAAGGTGGTTGTAGTTGCTTAAGGATTATGATATCACCATTCTCTATCATCCCGGAAAGGCCAATGTGGTGGACGATGCCTTGAGTCGTAAGGTGGAGAGTTTGGGTAGCTTAGCATACTTACCGGTAGCAGAGAGGACTTTAGCCTTGGATGTTCAGGCCTTGGCCAACCAGTTTGTTAGATTGGATGTTTCCGAGCCGAATCAAGTTTTGGCTTGTGTGGTTTCTCGATCTTCTTTATATGATCGCGAGTGCCAATTTTATGATCCACATCTACTTGTCCTTGAAAGAGCAACTTCAGGAACTCCTTGATAAGGGGTTTATTAGGCCTAGTGTGTCACCTTGGGGTGCACCGGTTCTTTTTGTGAAAAAGAAAGATTGTACTATGCGGATGTGCATCGATTACAGGCAGCTGAACAAAGTTACAATCAAGAAACAATATCCTTTTCCGCGTATTGATGATTTATTTGACCGGCTTCAGGGAGCGAGGGTGTTCTCCAAAATTGATTTGAGATCTGGGTATCACCAGTTGAAAATTCGGGATTCGTATATTCTAAAGACGACATTCAGAACTCGTTATGGCCACTATGAATTTCTTGTGATGTCTTTTGGGCTGACCAACCCCCCAACAACGTTTATGCACTGATGGATAATGTATTTTAGTCATATCTTGATTTAATTTGTTGTAGTATTTATTGATGATATCCTGGTGTACTCACGTAGCCAGAAGGAGCATGCACAACACTTGGGTATCGTATTACAAAGACTAAGAGAGGAGAGGCTTTATGCCAAATTCTCTAAGTGTGAGTTCTGGCTTAGGTCGGTGGCATTCTTGGGATATATAGTGTCCAGTGAAGGAATTAAGGCGGATCCAAAGAAAATAGAGGCAGTTCAGAGTTGGCCCAGGCTATCTTCAGTTACTAAGATTTAGAGTTTTCTCGGCTTGGCCGGTTATTATCGTCGCTTTATGGAGGGTTTCTCGTCTATTGCATCGCCTTTGACTAAATTGACCCAGAAAGGTGCTTCGTTCAGGTGGTCGGATGAGTGTGAAGAGAGCTTTCAGAAGCTCAAGACATCTTTAACTATAGCCCCAATATTGGCGTTGCCTATAGGTTCAGAGTTTTATACTGTGTATTGTGACGCGTCGCGTATTGGTCTCGGCGTAGTGCTAATACACAACGGTAGGGTGATTGCCTATGCGTCCAGACAGTTAAAGGTACATGAGAAAAATTATCCAATCCACGACCTTGAGTTAGCAGCTATTATTCATGCCTTGAAGATTTGGCGGCACTATTTGTACGGTGTCCATTGTGAGGTTTATAGCGATCACTGGAGTCTACAGCACCTGTTCAAACAGAAAGATCTTAATTTACGATAGCGAAGGTGGTTGGAGTTTCTTAAGGATTATGATATCACCATTCTCTACCATCTCGGAAAGGCCAATATGGTGGCCGATACCTTGAGTCGTAAGGTGGAGAGTTTGGGTCGCTTAGCATACTTACCGGTAGCAGAGAGGCCTTTAGCATTGGATGTTCAGGCCTTGGCCAACCAGTTTGTTAGATTGGATGTTTCCGAGCCGAATCGAGTTTTGGCTTGTGTGGTTTCTCGGTCTTCTTTATATGATCGCATCAGAGAGCGCCAGTTTGATGATCCACATCTGCTTGTCCTTAAGGACGTAGTTCAACACGATGATTCCAAGGAAGTCACTATTGGAGATGACGGTGTATTACGGATNGAGAAACTTCAGGAACTCCTTGAAAAGGGGTTTATTAGGCCTAGTGTGTCACCTTGGGGTGCACCGGTTCTGTTTGTGAAAAAGAAAGATGGTACTATGCAGATGTGCATTGATTATAGGCAGCTGAACAAAGTTACAATCAAGAATAAATATCCTTTGCCGCGTATCGATGATTTATTGACCAGCTTTAGGGAGAGAGGGTGTTCTCCAAAATTGATTTGAGATCTGGGTATCACCAGTTAAAAATTGGTGATTTGGATATTCTAAAGACGGCATTCAGAACTCGTTGTGGCCACTATGAATTTCTTGTGATGTCTTTTTGTCTAACCAACGTCCCATCAGTATTTATGCACTTAATGAATAATGTATTTCATGCATATCTTGATTCATTCGTCATAGTATTTTTTGATGATATCTTGGTGTACTCACGTATCCAGGAGGAGCATACACAACACTTGGGTATTGTATTATAAAGATTGAGAGAGGAGAGACCTAATGCCAAATTCTCTAAGTGTGAGTTCTAGCTTAGTTCGTGGCATTCTTGGGACACATGGTGTCAAGTGAAGGGATTAAGGTGGATCCAAAGAAGATAGAGGCAATTCAGAGTTAGCCCAGGCCATCTGCAGTTACTGAGATTTTGAGTTTTCTCGGCGTGGCCGGTTATTATCGTCACTTCGTGGAGGGTTTCTCGTCTATTGCATCACCGATGACTAAATTGACCCAGAAAGATGCTCCGTTCAGGTGGTCGAATGAATGTGAAAAGAGCTTTCAGAAGCTCAAATTAGCTTTGACTACAGCTCCAGTATTGGTGTTGCCTACAGGTTCAGAGTCCTATACTGTGTATTGTGACGTATCGCGTATTGGTCTCGGCGCAGTGATGATGCAAGACGGTAGAGTGATTGCCTATGCGTCCAGACAGTTAAAGGTACATGAGAAGAATTATCTAGTCCACGACCTTGACTTAGCAGCTATTATTCATGCCTTGAAGATTTGGCGGCACTATTTGTACAATGTCTATTGTGAGGTTTATACCGATCACCGGAGTCTACAACATCTGTTCAAACAAAATCATCGTAATTTACGGCAGCGAAGGTGGTTGGAGTTGCTTAAGGATTATAATATCACCATTCTCTATCACCCCAGAAAGGCCAATGTGGTGGCCGATGCCTTGAGTCGTAAAGCGGAGAATTTGGGTAGCTTAGCATACTTATCGGTAGCAGAGAGGCCTTTAGCCTTGGATGTTCAGGCCTTGGCCAACCAATTTATTAGATTGGATGCTTCCGAGCCGAATCGAGTTTTGGCTTATGTGGTTTCTCGGTCTTCTTTATATGATCGCATCAGAGAGCGCCAGTTTGATGATCCACATCTGCTTGTCCTTAAGGACGTAGTTCAACACGATGATTCCAAGGAAGTCACTATTGGAGATGACGGTGTATTACGGATGCAAGGCAGGCTATGTGTGCCTAGTGTAGATGGTTTGCGTGAGTTGATTCTCCAGGAAGCTCACAGTTCCCGGTACTCCATTAATCCAGGTGTCGCAAAAATGTATCAGGATTTGAATCAACACTATTGGTGGAGGCGAATGAATAAAGATATAGTTGGGTTTGTAGCTCAATGTTTAAATTGTCAACAGGTAAAGTACGAGCATCAGAGACCGGGAGGATTACTTCAGAGACTTGAAATTCCAGAGAGGAAATGGGAGCGTATTACCATGGACTTCGTAGTTGGGTTTCCATGGACTTTGAGGAAGTTTGATTCAGTTTGGGTGATTGTAGATCGGTTGACTAAGTTCGCGCATTTTATTCCAGTTGGTACCAATTATTCTTTGGAGTGGTTGGCTGAGATTTATATCCGCGAGATTATTCTCCTACACGGTGTGCCAGTGCCCATCATTTCAGATTGGGGCACGAAGTTTACATCACAGTTTTGGAGAGCAGTGCAGCAAGAATTGGGCACCCAGGTTCAGTTGAGTACAACATTTCACCCTCAAATGGACGGACAGTCCGAGCGCACTATTCAGATATTAGAGGATATGCTACGCGCTTGTGTTATTGATTTTGGAGGTTCTTGGGATCAATTTTTGCCACTTGCAGAGTTTGCTTAAAATAATAGCTACCAGTCGAGTATTCAGATGGCTCTGTATGAGGCTTTGTATGGGAGACGGTGCCGTTCTCCGGTGAGTTGGTTTGAGCCGGGTGAGGCTAGGCTATTGGGTACTGACTTGGTTCGGGATGCTTTAGAGAAGGTCAAAGTGATTCAGGAATGGCTTCGCACGGCGCAGTCTAGATAAAAGAGTTATGTTGACAGGAAGGTTCGTGATGTTGTTCACATGGTTGGAGAGAAGGTTCTACTCAAGATTTCACCCATGAAGTGCGTGTTGAGGTTGGGTAAGTAGGGCAAGTTGAGCCCTCGATATATTGGACCTTTTGAGATACTTAAGAAGATTGGAGAGGTGGCTTATGAACTTTCTTTGCAAACTAATCTATCAGGTGTTCATCCAATGTTCCATGTATTCATGCTTCGAAAGTATGTCAGGGATCCGTCTCACATTCTGGATTTCAGTACGGTACAGTTGGACGGTAATTTGATTTATGATGTGGAACCGATGGCTATTTTAGACCGGCAGATTAGAAAACTGAGGTCAAAGAGCATAGCATCAGTGAAGGTGCAGCAGAGAGGACATCCAGTCGAAGAATCTACTTGGAAGATTGAGCAGGAGATGTGGAGCAAATATCCACAATTATTTGAGACTCCAGGTATTATTCTAAATCAGTTCGAGAACGAACGTTTGTTTAAGAGGGGGAGAATGTAACGACCTGGCCGGTCGTTTTGAGTATTATAATCCCATTTCTTTATTTACTGCTCATTTTATACTTTACAGTTGTTTTATGACTTACCGGGTTAGTTGGTTCGAGTCCGGAAGGAATTCAGAGTGAAACGAGACACTTAGTCTCATAATTAGAATTTTAAGTTAGAAAAATTGATCGGATGTGGACTTATGTGTAAATGACCTCGGATCTGAATTTTTATGATTCCAATAGCTCCGTATGGTGATTTTGGACTTAGGAGCGTGTCCGTAAAATTATTTGGAAGTCCGTAGAGGAATTAGGCTTGCAATGCCGAAAGTTGAATTTTTGGAAAGTTTGACCGGGGGTTGACTTTTTGATATCGGGGTCGAAATACGATTCTGAAAATTTTAATAGGTCTGTTATGTCATTTATGACTTGTGTGCAAAATATGAGGTCAATCGGACGTGATTTGATAGGTTTCGGTGTTGTTTGTAGAAATGGAAAGTTTCAAAGTTCATTAGGCTTGAATCTATGTGTGATTCGTGTTTTTAGTGTTGTTGGATGTGATTTGAAGACTAAACTAAGTTCGTATGATATTTTAGGACTTGTTGGTATATTTGGTTGAGGTCCCGAGGGTCTCGGATAAGTTTCGGATGGTTAATGGATCAAAAGTTAGACTAAAACAGCTGCTGCAATTTCCTTCTGCTTGGAATTCATTCCGCTGGAAATTCGGGGAGACAGAATCGAGCCAAGGATTGAGGGCCATGATCGAAGCCTCGATCGAAGGCATGGTCGAGGACCATGATCGAATCTAGGATCGAAGCCACGATCGAAGGCAGGGTCGAGGGCCATGATCGAAGCCAAGATCGAAGCCACGATCGAAGGCAGGGTCGAGGGCCATGATCTAAGCTAAGATCGAAGACACGATCGAAGGCCAGGGTCGAGGGCCATGATCGAAGCCATGATCGAGGGTCAGAATCGAGGCCCAAGATCGAGGGTCAGAATCGAGGCCCAGGATCGAGGACCACGATCGAAGGCCATGATCGAGGCAGGATGGAGGGATGTCTGGACAGAATTATAAAGCTGGGGACTTCTTCCCATTCGCCATTTTTGACAAATTGGAGCTTGAGGAGAGGCGATTTTTGATAGATTTTCAAGGAAAACTTGAGGTAAGTCTCTTGTGATCATTGCTACTCCATAATATTGAATTATCATCGAATAATCCAACTAGATTACATGTTTTTGAGGTGTAAATCGGAGATTTGAACTTAGAAATTTAGAAATAAGATTTGATGATTTGGAGGTCGAGTTGAGGTCGTGTTTTGGTAAAATTAGTATGGGTATACTCGTGGTGGAATGGGCTTTCGGATTTTGTAACTTTTGTCGGGTTCCAAGAGCGATGTTTGAGTTATATTTTGGATTTTTGTGAAAAAATTGTCTTTTCATATGGAATTAATTCCAATAAATTTTATTGACTGAATCGAATTATTTATGGCTAGATTCAAGACGTTTGGAGGCCAATTCGCGAGGCAAAGGCTTATTAGAATAAAGAATTGCTCGGATTGAGGTAATTAACAATTATAAATATGGCCCTGAGGGTATGAAACCCCGGAGTTTTGTATCATGTGATTGTTTTGGAGGTGACGCACATGCTAGGTGACAGGCGTTTGGGCGTGCACTGAGGGGATTGTGACTTAGTCCGTCCCGTGAAACCGGAAAGTTTATTAACTTATTGTTAGCTATATGCTCTCTTTGTGTTGAAGCAATTTGACTATAAATCATGTTAGAAATCTTGCTTAGGCTATGTGATAGTACTATTGGGACCCGCTGAGGTCGCATACTTGTTGAATTATTTGCTAATTGCTGTCTTGTACTCAGTCATGATTTTACTTGCATATCATACCTTAGTCCTTCTTGATTTTTGTTGATGCACCATGTTATCTTTGATTGGGTTGATCTTTGTGATTTCCGAGAGCCGAGAGACTAGAGAGGTTTGAGGACTAAGTGAGGCCGAGGGCCTGTCGGTGAGGTAAGGATACTATGGTACGTGAGTTGTCCGTGCAGCACGCGAGTTGTCCGTGCGGATTATGGCGCTTGCGCTGTAGGAGCCCATCCGGAGTCTGTACACCCCCAGTGAGTGCGGGCACCCATTGCGTGTGAGTGCTGAGGGATGGGAGCCCAGTGAGTGATTATTGTCCTGAGAGACTGTACTTGCTTTTCATTTGTTGTTGTACTTAGTTGCTATCTGTCATTGTTGTGAAATTCTCTGAAAGATTTTATATCCTGATTACATGAACTTGAACTGTATAAAAATGATTTGACTTAAACTGCTGGAATTGATAGCATGTCTACTCTCTACTGGAATTACTGAAAATGAACTATAACTGTGTAGCTCATCATTATCTTCAGTTCTTTATTTATTATTGTTACTTGCTGAGTTGGTTGTACTCATACTGCAGATCCAGGTATTCCCGAACATAGCGGGTGTTGATTCTTTCGCACAACTGATTATTCTAGAGATTTTGAGGTATGTGCCATGTTTCGCAGACCTTGCCTCTCCTTCCCTATCTTCTCATTTACTATATTTGGTCTCAGACTATTATTGACCATATTTTCCAGATTTGTATTCATATTAGATGCTCATGTACTCAGTGACACCGGATTTTGGGAGTGTTCGTATCTGTATTTACGAAATTTTTGTATTGTATTTAAATATTATATTTTCATACGTAAAAAACTTTGTAGTGTATTGAGATTTTTAGCTTGCCTAGTTTCGAGATATGCGCCATCACGACAGGTTAGAATTTTGGGTCGTGACAATAGGGCATTAGTTGAACATTGGAAATTGAGATAACAGGATTTGGTGCTGCTTTGTTTCTACTAACAGGATCTCTCCATAATATATTTGAGTTGAGAAAAATATTTATAAGTACATCATATGTTATAAATTAATGACAAATAATTTTATAGTGATTGTGGTAAATGCATTTACCGTCGATTCCTCCACTTCGGCAAATGATTTTGAGCCGCAAGAGTGCTTAATTATCTGTTTTCCTCTATTAAGTTTGTTCCTCTCACTTACCGCCTAGCACTTAAATCAATAGATAGGAACTAATAATTAAATACTAATTTATGAAAAAACTTTATTACTTTGTTACCTTGAATTTTGGACTCCCAAAAAGTCATACAAGAAACACCAAGTCCTCAGGCGTAACATCATCCGTCCTATGAGACAGTCTCTTTTTATCAATAGTATAGAGATTGTATATTTTATGCAATCGAGTCTTCCATGATCTAAAAAGCCTTCGCATAGTGTCAACAAAAAGAGCTTGCAACGCATGTTCTCGCATACCACTAGCTTCAAATTTATCCTAAAACAAATATGTAAAGCTATTGAAAGTAAATAAAATATATGATATAAAGTCAATGTGATATTGAAAGTAAATTATAACATTAACCTTCAACCACATCGCTTCTCCATCTTTCACAATTATTGCTTTCCAATCACCATCTGTGAATGAGATAGTGCTCTCCATAATCAAGCCACAGTATTTTACAATATCCCTAGACCCTGGACCTACAACTCTCACAATGTCATCTGGAATGATGATGGGAATTTTACTACCATACTTAGTTTTCATATCCACATGTAGAGATTTGTATCTCCCTCTGACTTTCTTAACTTCTCTATTTTCACAAAAATTACCTTCACAAGAATAAGAAAATTTCTGTCATACTCACTTAATAAGTAGATTTAATCTACATGACTTTAATTGTTCATGGTTAGATCATACAAAATGATTTTATAATGGTTCAGAATTTGATGGGCAAAATAACTTTTCTAAACCTAATAAATAATACATGTTTTCTTTTATCACATCTTCAGATTTCTCAAGAAATAGAACTTTCAAAAAATGCCAACTGAAATACATGATTCCCATACAATAAAGAACTAATCCGCACCACTATTTTCAGTATCTGGAGTGGGATGCACACTTTCTACAAAAGCTCTTGATGATAATGAGTCCATAGATTGTACTTGATGAGGGTTACTCGATTGTCCCATATCTGGAGATAGTTGTATTTGTGGATTAGGCCTAAAGTATGACGTCGCACTAGAATTATCATGTAGTACTCCTACATTGCCGCATCCACGACCCTTTTAACCTCGCCTGTCACGACCCAAAATCCCACCACAGGCGTCGTGATGGAACTTAGTCTCTAAGACTAAGTAAGCCGATTATTCCAATTCAAGCCAACTTTTTTAAAATATAGATAATCGAAACCAATAACGGAAATAATTACAAACAACCTCCTAATACTGGTAATACTGAGTCACGAACTCTAACTGAATACATGAAATGATCTCAAGAATCGAATACTCAATACTGTTTGATTAATAATTAATAGTACAATAAAATGGAAAGACCCCAAGGGACTGCGACGGCCAAGCAGCTCCACCTTGAATCCTTGCGATCACACTCTAACTCTGTCCGAGTTTGATATCTCCGATACCCCACTCTGTACAAAAGTATGCAGAAGTGTAGTATTAGTACACCACAGTCGGTACCCAATAAGTATCAAGACTAACCTTAGTGGAGTAGTGACGAGGTACAGTCAAGACACTCACTAGGCTAATAACCTATGCAATATAGTATACAAAACTAATAGAAAACAAATAACAATGATGGAAACAATAATCAACCAGTGATATACACAGTAGGACAACAAGAATACCATAAATATTGCTCAACAAATAATGAATAGCAGTACAACCATTTAATCAAATCCTTCAAATATAAATCTTTCGCCTATATATTTTTCAAATAATAATCTTCAGGATATAATACTTTCCAATAAATATATTTTGAATATACTCCCTTCAAATAAATATCTTTAAAATATAATTCTTTCAAATAAATCTCTTTCAAATATAATTCTTTCAAATAAATATCTTTCAAATATAATTCTTTCAAATACATCTCTTTCATATTTCCACGACACCTCGTGCCAATTTCTCTATCACAACCGCACGGACAACTCACGTGCCAATATCATCATCATTTACTCACGGCACCTCGCGCACACATTTCATATCACAACTGCATGGATAATTCACGTGTCAATATCATCACTATTTACTTACGGTACTTCGTGCCCACATTTTATTTCATAATCCGTCGGGCAATAGCCACATGCTCCCAATTTCAACATAGATCATACTATTATCAATTTACCAACAACATGACAAATTGCACAAGATATAAAAATAAACACAAGAAAAATCACAACATCACATGAAAATTATCAATGGAATAATGCCACATCATCACATAAAAATTACCAACACAATAACTCCACATCATCACGTATCATCCCTGACAATAGCCACCCTTATCTCTCCTATAACCACCCTATCACTCCTATAATAGCCTCCCTTATCCCTCCGTCCTAACAATATCAATAGCCACCCTTATCGCTCATATAGCCATCTTTATCGCTCCATATAATAGTCACCCTTGTCACTCCGCCCAGACAATATCCCAATAGACATAACCACAGTAAAATACCACCGTTATACCCACATAATATCAATAGTAAAATTCCACCCTTATATTTTCATAATAATAACTCAAATTACACAACAATTTATACAGAATATTATCACGATAACACAATACAATCAATTCCTATCACAATTTTTCCAATGACCACAACCAATTCCAATGATATAGTAAAATCAATAAATTTCTCAAAAATAGCCGAAGGCTCCACACAACGTATATAAAACTTCAAAATAATCAACAAAGATGAAAAAGTAACTCAGCATAGGACAACACCTTCTTTAATCCTGATTTTAATAAATATAAATTAATGCCTCATTCTTAACTCATTTAATAATTATTTGCAGATAAAGATTTCCATAATGAATTTAATTCCAAGAAAATATCAAATCAACAAGTACACGAAATTCACATAAAATCCAAGTGACAATAACATCAAATTATCATATAAGATACAATTTCGACAAACAAGGAACAAGGCATGACACATAAAGGATTTAATAAGTGCTAACATTTTCTAATTTAATACATAAGGACGTCTACAATTTTAACCGATATAATTTGCACATATAAACCAAGTACGTGCTCGTCACCTCGCGTACATGGTTTTCAACTACACAATTCCATATAAGAATTAATGCCTAGGGGGTAATTTTCCCACTCAAGGTTAGGCAAGATACTTACCTTTTTGAAGTTATGCCGGTATTCCAAAATAGCTGTCTTGCTTGAATAAATCCACCAGACAACTCAAATCTATTAAAATTAATTGTATAACTTCATTAAAATTCATCGGGAAATAATTCCGGATAATATAACGTCTACTTAGAATTTTTACATTAAAAGTCAATCAAAAGTCACTGCGGGTCCGCCTCTCGGAACCTGATGGAAGTTTCACGAAATTCAAACACCCATTCTGATACGAGTTCAACCATAACAATTTTATCAAATTTCGATAACAAATCGACCTCCAAATCCTCAATTTAAAGTCTATAAAATTTCTACCATTTTAAACCCAAAACACTAATTTAATGATAAAAACAACAATAGATTCGTGTAATTTAATCAAAATTGAGTTAAGAACTCTTACCCCGATGTTTTCCTTAAAAATCTCCCGGAAATCGCCTTTCCCCGAGCTCCAAATCATCAAAGATGGGAAATGGAACGAAGTCCCATTTTCAGAACATAAATCTGCTGCCTAGTCATTTCCTCTATGCGATCATGGCAAAACACCCGCGTTCACGAAGCACAAAATTTTTCCAGCCATTTTTTACTCTATGCGATCGCGGCCATTCTCTCGCGATCGCGAAGAACAAATTCCCCAACAGCCTTGTCCAAATTCTTCAGGACAACCTCTAGTTTAACTGTCATAACCTTTTGTACAGAACTCTAAATAATGAATGGTTTAACTTTTTGAAAATTAGACACCAAGTGCTACAACTTTTATGGTTTGGTCATCTCCAATTCCTTATAGATTTCGAGATATAAGCTTCCAAAGTGAGCCTTGTGCAACACAAATTCCTTGTTTGCGATTTCCAAACTCTTCCCGGACAGCCTTTAGTGTATCAACCATAACTTTTGGTAAACAACTCCAAATAACAATTAGTTTAATTTTCCAAAAACTATACACAAAGGTCTACAATTTTTATTTTTTTATCATCTCCAAATTTCATATAGATTGCGAGATATAAGATTACAAAGTCGTGTCAGTGTAGCATACAATTTCCTCTACATAATCGCGAAAGGCCTTCCACGATCGCGATTCACTGGCCATTTTCCCCCATTTTGTGCTTCGCGATCGCGGCTAATTCCACGAGATCGCATAGCACACTGTTGTAGCCAAAATCCAGCAACTATATGCTTAGAAATGGTCCGAAATCACCCTGAAACTCACCCGAGCCACTCGGGACCCCGTCGGAACATTCCAACAAGTCTCAAAATATATTACGGACTTAGTCGAAACCTCAAATCACATCAAACAACGCTAAAACCACGAATCATACCCCAATTCAAGCTTAATGCAACTAAGAAATTTCAACTTCTACATTCGACGCCGAAACCTATCAAATCAAGTCCGCTTGACCTCAAATTTTGCCTACAAGTCATAAATGACATAACAGACCTATAAAAATTTTCAGGACTGGATTCCGACCCCGATATCAAAAAGTCAACTTCCCGGTCAAACTTTCAACGTAAACTTCCTATTTTCGCCATTTCAAGCATAATTTAACTACGGGCTTCCAAATAAGTTTTGGGACACACTCCTAAGTCCAAAATCACCATATGATGCTATTGGAATCATCAAAACGCTATTCCGGGGTCGTTTACTCAAAACTCCAACTCCAGTCAACGCTTTTCATTTAAGCCTCAGAAATAAGGATTGTTCTTCCAATTTAATTCCGAGCCTTACAAAACTCAAATTCGATCGCACATGCAAGTCATAATATGTATTACGAAGTTGCTCAGGATATTAAGTTGCTGAACGGGGCATAACTTCTTAAAATGACAAGTCGAGTCGTTACATTCTCCCCCTCTTAAACATATGTTCGTCCTCGAACGTGCCAAGAATTATTCTAAGGACATTAAATTACTGAGTATATTCTTACACACATACTCTCGAGTGATTCTACGTTATCGTAAATGTAACAGGAGTCCGACAACACCATCTCGGTGGAGGTTATTTCTTTTATCCACACTTATAAGCTTTAAAGCCAATTCCTTACACTCCAATCAATTTCAAATGCCTGATTTTTGACATCAAGACACAATATTAGTCTCAACCGGCTGTACCAACTCGTTCCTATGCACACATCATACGTATGTCCATAACCACATCTCTGGTCATAATAGTTGTTTATAATTAATTTCAGTATCCTCAATTAATCTCATATTAACCAAAATCTCACATCAAATTTTATCGCAACACTGACAGCAACACGCGAGGTATGAAGACCTCATAATTATTTATCCGAATTAACGAGTCGCATTTAACACCACCTGGGCACTCACCTTATAGGCTAAAACTCAATATTATAGCACGAATATGGCTAAATATGCACAGAAACATATAAAAGAATTATCAAATAAGCCTAATAGACATGACTCCCTATGAATACTATAGTACAAATTTAATTTCACAGAGGGAGAATTTAAACTCATAAAGTTTTCAGCACAAGGACCTCGTCCTTATATAACTTTCACCGCGGCTTGTAGCCCTGTTTAAATATTTCACATCATATAAATGTGAGGATCTCGTCCTCAACTCCGAATCACAAGTATTTTGCACATTGTGCCAACTAAAATTTTAAAGTTCCTTTATTTCTTATTTTCAATAAATTTCGTAAGCAATTTTTACAACACATAATGAACCCTCATATCGATAGGGCATATAATTCGTAAAATAGAAATCAATTATTCTGAAATCACATCAAAATCCACTATAGAGAGTAATGGAAAGTCACTTTTGGACTTATAGTCCTCAATAGTGTACAAAATAAAATTGATATATACGGGTTAACATCATCGAATCTCCCAACATGGATAAACATATAAGTGGGTCACAAAATTACGAAGCTCACCCATAAGCGGAGCATAATAGGAGGACTCGCCTCAATATCCAGGACCGAATCAAATTAAGGAAAAATATCTTTTTATGACAAATCGGGATCGTACCTGTAACGACACCATCTGGTGTAGTGGCCTCAGCCACACCATAACAAATATATCAATGGGCTGGGCCTCCCCCTCTAGGACACCCTCTAACCGCCTGTCCTCCACCCCTAACTGGCTGTGCACGCGGGGTAGTAGCTGCACTGGGGCCCATAGCCTGAGTGTTCTAATAAAATCCACCCCTCCCAAGTCTGGGACATTCTCTCATGATGTGCCTAGTATCACCACACTCATAATAATCCCTCTGAGGTCGCGGTTGCTGGTACTGAGTCTGTGCCGGATAATTGGAATAACGATTGTAAGCATTTCGTGTTGGTGGTGTACTATAAGAACTTACTGGAGCACCCCGAGTAATCTGATGTGCGGACTAAGCTGGCCGACTGCTCTAGCCTCTGGCATAATGGGTCATAATTGAAGAGTAAAATCCACTTAAACCTCCAGAGCTTCGAGACCTTTTGGCCTCCTTACACTCTCTTTCCTCATCTAGAACACCTTTAATCCTCCTCGCAATCTCCACTACTTGCTAAAATGGAATATCAGTTTGCAACTCTCAAGCCATGCATATTTTAAGATCATAATTGAGCCCCTCAATGAATCTGCTGACCCGCTCTTTGACTGTAGGAACCAATATAGGTGCATGACAGGTTAACTCACTGAACCTGATAGCATATTCTGACATTGTCATAGTGCCCTGACGCAACCGTTCAAACTCTGTGCGCCACGCATCTCGGAGAGTCTGGGGAACAAACTCTTTCAAAAATATTTCCTAAAATTAAGCCCAAGATGGTGGTGTTGCATTGGCTGGTCTACCTTCTTCATAGATTTTCCATCACTGATACGCTGCGCCTGACAACTAAAATGCAGTAAAGGCAACTCCACTCACTTCCACAATACCCATGGTGCGGAGAATACGGTGACACTTTTCTAGAAATCCTTAGGCATCCTCTGTAGCTATGCCACTGAAAGTAGGTGAACTATACCTCTTAAACCTCTCAAGTCACTTTTGTTCATCTTCTGATGCCTATGTCCTAACCTCGGGCTGAACCAGAATAATAGGTTTTATTGGTACTACACCTGGAACCTGACCAATGTGAACTCGCTGCTCTAGAGTACGGGCGGTAGGAGTCTGAGTTACTCCCCCAATTAGTGAAATATTTGGTGCAACAGAGATCAATCCCGCCTCAGTTAATGTACCAAACATATTCAAGAACTGTGCTAAAGTCTTCTGAAGTCTGGGGGTAACAATAGGTGCTTCTGGTACCTATCTCCCAACTGGAGCTACTGTCGGCTCCTCAATATTTGCTCTAACAGGTGCTCTAGTCGTGACACGTGCCCTTCTTCGGCCTCTACCTCGGCCCCGGCCTCTTGCAGCCCTAGCAGTATATGCGAATGCCTGTTCAGCTAACCCAGTAGCACGTGTCCTCACCATTTATGATAGAATAGAGATACAAAGGCTCAAATTCCACAATCAACAAATTTGCACGACAGGAATGAAAAAAGTCGAAATTTCCTAACAGTTCTGTAGCCACTCAAAGATAAGTACAGACGTCTCCGTACCGATCCGCAAGACTCTACTAGACTCGTTCATGACTCGTAGAACCTATGAACCTAGAGCTCGGATACCAACTTGTCATGACTCAAAATCTCACCACAGGCGTCGTGATGGCACTTAGTCTCTAAGACTAAGTAAGCCGATTATAATTACAATTCAAGTCAATTTTGTTTAAATAGATAATCCAAACCAACAATGGAAATAATTACAAACAACCTCCCAAGACTGGTAATACTGAGTCACGAACTCTAACTGAATACATGAAATGATCTCAAGAATCGAATACTCAATACTGTTTGATTAATAATTAACAGTACAATAAAATGGAAAGACTCCAAGGGACTGTGACGACCAAGCAGCTCTACCTTGAATCCTAGCGATCACACTCTAACTCTGTCCGAGTCTGATATCTCCAATACCTCGCTCTGTACAAAAATGTGCACAAGTGTAGTATGAGTATACCACAGTCGGTACCCAGTAAGTATCAAGACTAACCTCAGTGGAGTAGTGACGAGGTACAGTCAAGACACTCTCTAGTCTAATAACATGTGCAATATAATATAAAATAGAAAATAAATAACAATGATGGAAACAATAATCAACCAGTGATATACACAACAGGGCAACAAGAACACCATAAAAATTGCTCAATATATAATGAACACAAGTATAACCAATTAATCAAATCCTTCAAATATAAATCTTTCGCCTATATGTTTTTCAAATAATAATCTTCAGGATATAATACTTTTCAATAAATATATTTCAAATATACTCCCTTCAAATAAATATCTTTCAAATATAATTCTTTCAAATATAATTCCTTCAAATAAATATCTTTCAAATATAATTCTTTCAAATAAATCTCTTTTAAATATAATTCTTTCAAATAAATATCTTTTGAATAAAAGTCACTCTGTGACACCTCATTTCAAAATCATAAAATACGGACCTCATCCCACTTTCATATTTTCACGGCACCTCGTGCCAATTTCTCTATCACAACCGTACTGATAACTCACGTGCCAATATCATCATCATTTACTCACGGCACCTCGTGCCCACATTTTATATCACAACTGCACGGACAATTCACGTGTCAATATCATCATTATTTACTCACGGCACCTCGTTCCCACATTTTACTTCATAATCCGCTGGGCAATAGCCACGGACTCCCAATTTCAACATAGATCATACTATTATCAATTTACCAACAACAAGACAAATTGCGCAAGATATAAAAATAAACACAAGAAAAATTACAACATCACATGAAAATTACCAATACAATAACCCCACATCATCACATAAAAATTACCAACATAATAACTCCACATCATCACGTATTATCCCTGACAATAGCTACTCTTATCACTCCTATAATAGCCTCCCTTATCCCTCCGCCCTCACAATATCAATAGCCACTCTTATCGCTCCGTATAATAGCTACCCTTATCACTCCGCCTAGATAATATCCCAACACACATAACCACAGTAAAATGCCACCCTTATACCCATATAATATCAACAGTGAAATGCCACCCTTATATCCTCATAATAATAACTCAAATTACACAATAATTTACACGGAATATTATCGCGACAACACAACACAATCAATTCCTATCACAATTTTCCTAATGACCACAACCAATTCCAATGATATAGTAAAATCAATAAATTTCTCAAAATAGCCTAAGGCGTCACACAACTTATATAAACCTCAAAACAATCAACAGAGATGGAAAAGTAACTAAGCATAGGACAACACCTTCTTTAATCCAGATTTTAATAAATATAAATTAATGCCTCATTTTAAACTTATTTAATAATTATTTGTATATAAGGATTTCCATAATGAATTTAATTCCAAGAAAATATCAAATTAACAAGCACACAAAATTCAAATAAAAATCCAAGTGACAATAACATCAAATTATCCTATAAGATACAATTTCGACAAACAAGGAACGAGGCATGACACATAAAGGATGTAATAAGTGCCAATATTTCTAATTTAATACATAAGGACATCTGCAGTTTTAACCGATATAATTTGCACATATAAACCAAGTACGTACTCGTCACCTCGCGTACATGGTTTTCAACTACAGAATTTCCACATAAGACTCAATGCCTAAGGGGTATTTCCCCCACTAAAGGTTAGGCAAGATACTTACCTTTTTAAGATCTTCCAAAATAGCCGTCTTGCTTGAATAAATCCTCTGGACAGCTCATATCTATTCAAATCAATTGTATAATAATTACGGATAATATAATGTCGACTTAAAATTTTTATATTAAAAGTCAACCAAAAGTCAATGCGGTGCCCGTCTCTCGGAACCCGATGGAATTTTCACGTAATTCGAATACCCATTCCAATACGAGTTTAACTGTACCAATTTTATCAAATTCCGATAACGAATCGACCTCCAAATCCTCAATTTAAAGTCAATAAAATTTCTACCATTTTCAACCCAAAACACTAATTTAATGATAAAACAATAGTAGATTCGGGTAATTTAAGAACTCTTACCCCGATGTTTTTCTTGCAAATCTCCCGAACATCGTCTCTCCCTGAGCTCCAACAGCCTTGTCCAACTTCTTCCGGACAGACTCTAGTATAACGGTCATAACCTTTTGTATATAACTCCAAATAATGAATGGTTTAACTTTCTGACAACTAGACACCAAGTGATACAACTTTTATGTTTTGGCCATCTTCAAATTCCTTATAGATTTTGAGATATAAGCTTCCAAATTCAGCCTTGTACATCACAAATTTCTTCTTCTCGATTTCTAAACTCTTCCCGGACAGCCTGTAGTTTATCAACCATAACTTTTGATACATAACTCCAAATAACAATTGGTTTGATTTTCTAAAAACTATACACAAAGAACTACAACTTTAATTTTTTATCATCTCTAAATTCTTTATAGATTGCGAGATATAAGCTTTCAAATTCGGGTTAGTGCATTAGAAAATTCCTCTACGTGATCGCGGAAGGCCTTCCGCGATCACGATTCACTGGCCATTTTTCCCCATTTTGTGCTTCTCGATTGCAGCCAATTCCACGCGATCGCATAGCACACTGCTGTAGCAAAACATAAGCAACTATAAATTGCCTAGAAATGGTCCAAAACTACCCGGAAACTCACCGAGCCACTCGGGACCTCGTCCGAACATATCAACAAGTCCCCAAACATATTACGGACTTAGTCGAAACCTCAAATCACATCAAACAACGCTAAAATCATGAATCACACCCCAATTCAAGCTTAATGAAATTAAAAACATTTAACTTCTACATTCGACGCTGAAACCTATCAAATCAAGTCCGATTGACCTCAAATTTTGCATACAAGTCATAAATGACATAACAGACCCATAAACATTTTCAGAACTGGATTCCGACCCTGATATCAAAAAGTCAACTTCCCGATCAAACTTCCAACTTAAACTTCCTTTTTTCGCCATTTCAAACATAATTTAGCTACGGGCTTCCAAATAATTTTTCGGACACACTCCTAAGTCCAAAATTATCATACGATGCTATTGGAATCATCAAAACTCTATTCCGGGGTCGTTTACTCATAACTCCAACTCCGGTCAATGCTTTTCATTTAAGCCTTAGAAATAAGGATTGTTCTTCCAATTTAATTCCGAGCCTTCCAAAAACCAAACTTGATCGCACATGCAATTCATAATATGTATTACGAAGTTACTCGGGATATTAAGTCACTGAACGGGGCGTAAATTCTTAAAACGACAAGTCGGGTCGTTATATTCTCCCCCTCTTAAACATATATTCGTCCTCGAACGTGCCAAGAATTATTCTGAGGACATTAAATTACTGAGTATATTCTTACACACATATTCGCGGGTGATTCTACGTCACCGTAAATTTAACAGGGGTCCGACAACACCATCTCAGTGGAGGTTATTTCTTTTATCCACACTTATAAGCTTTAAAGCCAATTCCTTACACTCCAATCAATTTCAAATGCTTGATTTTTCACATCAAGACATGATATTAGTCTCAACCGGCTGTACCAACTCGTTCCTACGCACACATCATACGTATGTCCATAACCACATCTCTGGTCATCATAGATGTTTATAATTAATTTTAGTATCCTCAATTAATCTCATATTAACCAAAATCTCACATCAAATTTTATCGCAACACTGACAGCAACACGCGAGGTATGAAGACCTCATAATTATTTATCCGAATTAAAGAGTCGCATTTAACGCCACCTGGGCACTCACCTTATAGTTTCACTATTAGATATAGTTCCAAAATATCCACCCATTGGCTATATAGACCGTTGGCCAGGTACTACTAATTGATACTGCCAAATCCGATTACGTGAAGTCTCCAGGAAACATACTCACATGGCATAATTTGGAGGCGTATATGCATGGAGTTGCAGGCACTCAAGGTGTAGGAATATTACGAGGAGAACTTTTGGGAGAGTTTAAACTAGAAGTGAATCGCGATATCTCTCTTGTTAACAAATCCATGGATGCATTGGAGGAAGAATATGGTGTGCCTGCTAACTGGTGGGTTGAAAAGAATAATGGAATGGTTCAACGGGCAGATAGATCTTGGGTTCTAATGGATCGTGAGGACTATGAACTTTGAAAGAGTTTTATGTTCAAATATTATGTTTAATTTGTTTTCGTGTACCATTGAGCTGGTTTCTCTTTTATTCTATGTCATTGGAAGGATATGTATTACTACTAATTTGTATTCTCTTCAGCATGCATCTATTTTATCCTTTGTCTTCTCTGAATGAATCTGGTTCATTGTTCCCACTGTTATGTTACTACTGATAAGTTACTCTTATCAACCAACAAGTTTCTTCCCCATGGCCAAGAACAAAGAACTCCCTAGTTCCCTGCGTTAGAACTATTTTCTACCTTTAAGAATAACACTTATATGTTTTAGGCATAAACAAACAGCCACAAGACTAAGTTCTGCCTTTGGGACTGACCTTATGCACGTTTTTATAGTACAGACTGCCCAATTACACTTGGCAGCATCTAAACAAAGCAGTTGACATGCCCCAACCGTTGGGCAAATCTAAATCAATCAAAAAGACATGATACAAAACGTGCCAATCATGGTCACAAAGCAGTTTTTCAGCAAAATAACCGCCCAACTGCCTTATGTGCACTGCACACTTGTGCCTGTTTTGCTCAGTTGCGCCCAAGACTCGTATTGTGCCAAGTCTTGGGGCTGCCTTATCATTCATCCATCGTGTCAAGCTACCAACAAGCCTTGCCAGCCACTTGGATGCCTTTGTGCACATGTCACTGCCTTGCCTTTGCCACGTCATGCCATGGCCTTGGCCTTGCCTTACCTTGTCCATCTCTTGCCTTGCCATATCTTGGCCCTTGCCTTGACATAGTTTTGCCTTGCCATTGTCATGCTAACCCACACATTCATATGAAATGCGCCTTGCCTCCGTCAAGATGCATTTGTCAACCCCGCATAGTTCGTCATGCCGAGCTGCCCGTCATGATGTTGCCCCAATATGTTAGGTTGTGTGCTAAGACCATCATGAAAATTCTTGTTACAACCCACATGATATGTCGATGGACCTTGTCAAGGGGCTAACAATAGGGGTACAAGTATTACAACTGTTAGCACATACAACTAGACCATGTTTATATTACGCTTCTAATTTGAATTTTCTTGTTTATCGTCTTATCTTAAGGGCGGCATATATGATTCATAATCTCCAAGTGGTGACCACTAAAATAGAGCAAGGAAAAAGAGTTTTCTTTAGAAAGAAAAAGGAGTATTGAAGAATTTTTCTCCACACATACATGTAATTGAATAGTATTATTCTGGATAATGTTTCTTTAGAACTAGTAGCCAATCGCTTCTTGTGTATTTATTTGTAACTGGTATCTATGTAGGTGCGATGCACATAAATATTTAGTTAATTATTTTATATAAGAAATAAATAAATTATATATATATATATATTTTAATTTTTATT
This sequence comes from Nicotiana otophora, assembly GCA_000715115.1. Taxonomy (NCBI): domain Eukaryota; kingdom Viridiplantae; phylum Streptophyta; class Magnoliopsida; order Solanales; family Solanaceae; genus Nicotiana; species Nicotiana otophora. The sequence goes on from AWOL01S0053614.1 coordinate 34,760, forward strand.
TTGACTATTTTAGTAAAAATATGTTGGAGTCTCTTAAAGTGCAAAATCCAGTTCTAGAGGCTAGTGTAAGGTCTAGTAGTAAGAGTATACCACGAGATATGAGGATTAGGCGCATGTAACATATTAGTATTTTGTCGTAGAAAAAAGTTTGATAATTAAATTAAACAAGGAAGAGAATAATTCGATCAGTTATGGTCTTATACCAATTATGTCCTCTCCAGCATCTGCATCAACATCCCCAATCATTCGTCTCTGTGTAATCTGCTAAAGAGACAAAAGTACATCAATCCAATAAAAAGTATAATCAAGAACAAGATCGTTTATAGTTAAAATATGTCGAAACCCGAAGTAAAGGCAACACTGTAAGTTGCATCTTGAGACTACTATTTAATATACTAAAATCTTGTTAACTCAGAAGAAGTTTTATGTCAATGTAATTAATAGTCACTGCTCCTCCACGGAATCACCATCAAGCGAATTACATGTGCTCGATCGAGAAAATCCATTCACGTATCTGTAGAGCATAAATATTTGAAGTCAACAAAAGTTATCCAAAATATTCAGATTGATTATTTTCGCCAAAATTTAAAGTCAAACTAAATTTCGAGTAAATACTTTAAGCAATTAAGTAGTTTAACAAAAGAATAAGAACATCAAATACATTATGAATAATGTCCATTACTCATCAACAAACACACTACTTAAAACAGGAATAAATATAACATAAAATAACGTATACCTTAGAGAAAACAATGGGAGTACACAACTGAAGGAGTTGAACTTCGGGAATTACATCATAAACCTATACATTATAAAAAGCAAAGGTGAATACAATTTGTATTCAACAAGAACTACAGACAGTTGTCACTTTTGGACAGGGATTCAGAGTCTTAATTACGTGTATGTTCGGTGAGAATAAAATGTATCAATGAAGCTCTATGTAGAGATTGTAATAGGGCGTCAATAGTATTTTGTATTATATGAAATTATGTTTAGAATTCTACACAAATAGCTTTAAAAAGTTGAAATCTATACCTATTTGATTGATCGAAGGATTCACATTCCAATACAAATTATATGACTCCTAGTACTAAAAGTTATTAGGCTACTATCCTCTAAACTGTATTCCCCTCTAAACCATGCATAGTGGCGGTGAGTAGTAGTCCAAAACGATTAGTTCGGAAAAACATTACACCAAATTTTTAAAGTCGATGAATGTGTAATTAAAATCGAAAAAGAATTTTATTCTTGAGTTATTTACATAATTATCCTTAAATTATACAAATATTTAAGGGCATAAAAGTCGATCAATATTTCGGGGATATTTTAATCATTTAATATTTAGCATAAATTATTCGTATTTTTATAATAATATAGAATAGATAGATATAAATTAGTATATTAAAAGCAAGATCAAAATTAAAAAGCTACTCATTTAGTCATGTTTTCTATGTCATTCCCCCTAATAAGAGAAAGAAGCATGTAAAACAACAGATGTTTCCTTCGAGCAGGGGCAGATTTATAGGTAAAATTATGGGGCACATGAACCCATGCTATAAGAAGGTTAAATAATGCACTTGATTAAAGATTGAGTTATTCACCGATATCAATTCTCATTTGATACATATTTTCTCCTTTATTTTAGTAATGCCTTGGAGATGATCAAAATAAACAGGAATCGGTAGAGAGATTTCCCTGCATATTAAAATTAAAATTTAGAATTCACTATTTTGAAATATTAAAGAGAAACAAAAATCGTTGGACCTCTGTAGGTTAATATTTAAGTCCCATAAAATTTTGGATAAATGCGAAAATTTAATAAATATTGGATCCAAACTAAGGTTATTAATTGTTTTAGATTTAATTAAAATTCAATTTCATTCGGATTAGTTCATTTAGTTGGGCTTCAAAAGGCTGACAAGCCCAAGGACAAAGGTCCAGCGGTATTTCTCATGTTGAGAATCGATCTATTGCTCCGATCATCCAAAAATCAAGTTGTTCTCCTCTCACAATTAATTTCACATCTCATATTCAAGATTAGTACGAACCCTTCATCTTTTCAATAGTTTAAGAATCTGCTAATAACTAAAAATCCACGAGTAAATGGAAACGCATGATATTAAAAGTCTATTTGAAATGAGTAGATGGTAAGTATGAGAAGTCCCATAGAAAGGATAATAGATCATTATCATTTGAATAGCATAATTATCTCTTAATTCTGAACGCAATTCTAGTGACAATTCAAAGAAACCTAAAATGTTTCAGGCTAAATTATTCTGAGAATATTCAGTTTACACCAATATCATATGAAATAATAAATATAAGTAGCTTGTGTGATTATGGTTCTACCAGTATGTGATTATTAATAACCGTTAAACGTTTTAAAGTTAATTCTGTGTTTCTTGAGTTAATGATTTTGTATCTTCATGCAATAATTAAAGTTTTGGAGATCAAATGACGAGAAGATATTATTTTCCCATCAACTCATAATATCGGGCAGATCAATAATCAACGAAGATGACTTCTACATTATGCCAAATGATCTACTTTTCATTATGTGACAAAAACGTCCCATAAGAAATTCCAAGAAGCAAAGATTCCAACGCAAATTAGTAGGTCCTTCGGGGACGTACAATGAAATTGGAATGAAACAGACTGGCATGACACTTGCATAAGCTAATACGCGCGATTCGACAAATAGTCTGAGCTATGTTCTATTATCAATAATAAGAATTTTAAATTAATAGCGTAAGTAATACAAATACTTCCCTACCGCGTGCTCCATTTGAATGGGAAAAAAGGAAAGAAACAAAACGCTATTTTGTATTGTTTAGCTTTGTGACTTGAAGTCGTCCTAGAAAGTTAAAATGGGTTAATTTCTGGGAAAGGAAATGCTAGATAATTAGTCTAATATCAATATCGAAGTGGGAACAAAAATTGGAAAATTGTACATAAAAATTCTCTATAGTGCGCCTATATATATATAAACTCTGTTAAGATGTGTACTTAATCATTCACTCAACCTCTCTTCGGGCTTTAAGATATACAGTTCCTATTTCAGTAGCATGGCTTTCACTTTTTGCCTTAAAATTGGTCTTGTCCTTTTTTCCATTCTTAATCTATGTTCTTTCAAAGTTACATCCCGTGACCTACAAGAAGCATCCATGCAGGAAAGGCATGAGAAATGGATAGTTCGTCATGGTCGTGAATACAAAGATGAGATAGAAAAAGAACGCCATTTCAGAATATTTAAGGAAAACGTTGAGTTCATCGAATCATTCAATCAGAATGGAACTCAACGTTATAAGTTAGCCATCAATAAATATGCTGATCTCACCACTGAGGACTTTCTGGAATCATATACGGGGCTTGACAATTCATTCCAGCAAAAATCAAATGCTACAACATCCTTTAAATATGATAGCCAGCTGACTGATATTCCTCTTAGCATGGACTGGAGAAAGAGCGGCAGTGTAACAGGAGTCAAGGATCAAGGTCAATGTGGTAAGTCAGTTCTGTTCCTATTCTAACACTTAACTTGTCTCTGACCCAATACTTCCTATCAAAATTTTCCCATCTAATAGCGGCTTAAGCAGTATTTTTTACACGAGCTATAACAGCCTACTCTTACAATTCAGCTTATAGTGATTTTTGGGTTTCGAACTATATATATTGGTTCAATTTAACTTCTCTTTCGTGTATCAAATTGATAGTTACTTTATATTATATTTTCTAGAAGTATTATAATTAGAGACACCTCTTTCTAAAGTGTGTCTCCACCACTAGTGGCAAAGCCATATTTACTAGGGTATGACTGAATTTCCTTTGTCAAATAATTATATTGTATATATAGATAAAAGATCTTTTTTAGGTGTATATATAAAAATTATTGAATTCGGTGAACACAATAGAGCATTTCTTTTAACAAGAGTGGCTTACATATCATGATTACAGGATGTTGTTGGGCATTTTCAGCGGTGGCAGCTATAGAAGGAGCATATCAGATTGCAAACAATGAACTAATCTCACTTTCGGAGCAAGAACTTCTGGATTGTACTACCCAGAATAATGGTTGTAATGGTGGACTAATGACACGAGCCTACGACTTCTTACTTCAAAATGGTGGCGGCATCACCACCGAGACTAATTATCCTTATCAACAAATTCAAAGCATTTGCAGCACAGAACAATTATCCTCACCAGCAGTGAAAATCAGTGGTTATAAAGTAGTAGAACCAAGCGAGTCCGCGTTACTGCAAGCAGTAGCTAATCAACCAATATCTGTTGGTATTGCTGCTAATAGGGAGTTTCATTTGTATGGAAGTGGAGTATATGTGTATAAAAGTGGAATATATGATGGGAGTTGTTACCCTCAGCTGAATCATGCAGTCACAGTGATAGGTTATGGAACAAGTGAAGATGGTACAAATTATTGGCTAATCAAGAACTCATGGGGGACTACTTGGGGTGAGGAAGGATACATGAAAATTGTTAGAGATGTTGGTGATGAAGGTGGCCATTGTGGCATTGCCCAGATTGCTTCTTTCCCAACTGTTTGAATTGTTTTAGACAAAGGCAGGCATTCTATTATGTCCAAGAAATTGTGGGTTCCAATAATTTCAATGTTACTCTAATTAGCTTGTCTTAAATATAATATTGATGATTTAATTAAAACTTAAATAGCAAAGGTTGAGATTAATTTATGTATTTCTTGCTTTCCACCCACCATTACTTTTTCAGGATGATCGTTATAAAGACAACTGCTTCTACTTAAGTGTGTTTACGTATCTTTTTACTCATTGGTATATGAATTATGATTGCCGCTCTGTTTAGCAGAGTTGAATAGAGCAACGCTGAGAGAAAGGGAAGTAATTAAAACAAGAAAAAATGTA
>AWOL01S0053619.1:0-34092 GCA_000715115.1 Nicotiana otophora
ATAATCTTTGGTATAGTAGTTGTGACTCATTCACACTATATACATTTGGCTTCCGCAACATTATCTGCTAGACCGACACATGGTAAAACTTTTATACAGACGGCATATATAAGTTAAATTCTTCTTACAATACCTCTTCCACCCATGGTGGCTCGTCACCAGGTTGTGTCGGAAATGATTTCGTTTTCGTACGTGAAATCTCAGAACCAAATGCTTCCTCTAATGAGCTATATCTCCTAACTATATCAACGTAATCCATGGCCATTTCATTGGGTAATTCGGGAAGAAACCGTGTTTCACCCGGTTTGATGTATTCTACATCAGTTTTCCAAGCAGCATAATCCATGGCAAGGCAAGCTGCGCCACAAGGGAAGAAACCCACAATAGGTACCTGCGGTGATAATGATATATATACACAGAATTTCACGTAATTGCTGACTAATTATTATTTTTAAATTTAGAAAGTTGTTATATATTCTCTCTAAAAAGGAAATGTTGAAACATTTTAATCCCTTTCTAAATCACTAGGTACCTGAAATGTGGTGAATATATCTTCAATATGTGACAACATCATGGCATCAACTATGGCACAAACAACTGAAGTTGCAAACTTGTTTTTCACTCTGCAGCTTCTTAAGATAGATTCCATGCCTTGTCTCAACTGCTTGCAATGCAACATAAGAGGCTGAGGATCAAATTTTCCAGGTTTAGGAGGCGGTGGTAATGGGGCGTCAACGGCGGCGACGCTGACTAATGGGTAGAGGAGCAAGGCGGAGGAGACGGAGGAGGAGATATCAGAAGAAATGATGAGTGTAGTTTTGAAACGAAAAGAGGAAAGTTTCTTGCGTAGCTCCGTTAATGGGAAAACATGGCCTTGTCCAAAGAATGGCAAAACTAAAATCTCCCCCATAATTTCCTCCATCTTTATGGCTTTCTTTGTTCTTGTATTTATGCAGGTGATTTCTCGTAGCTTTGGTTTAAAAAAAATGTTAGGTAATTTATTCTTACTGTGCAAAATCATTCAAGGCATGTATTAATGGGAGTGTTTTGCTCATTCAAACCCTGCCGTTACAAAAGAAGAAAAAGAGATACTTCTCTTTATGTTTTACGCAACAATTTCAATAATATCTCTAACTTGTTAATCTTAACTTTTTTTCATGACTGCAGTGCTCAAGCCAGCTTGAAATCAGTGGTGGAGCCGCGTGGGGATTTAATTGAATATCCTTCGCCAAATAGTTATAATGCATAAGGTAAAACAAACTTTTCTATATATAGATCACAAACTTTTATTTATTCCCCTTATCGCAATTCCTAACTGGATTGATTATTCCACTGGAAATCTGTTATATTTTACTAGCACATATACATGAATAATGTAATAGTTAGGTCACACCTTTTGATGCTTTCATTTTAATCTTGAGCATTTAGATATATCATATTATTTTTAGAAAATATATACGTATATCACAATTTTTCCAAACTTAAAGTTAATTTTCCAGAGAACATTTGAGCAAATGTCGGTTGAAATGTTGTTAGCATAAGTTGGATAAATAGGGTTATAATACGTGAAGTTACTCTTAAAATGTCATTCAATTTGTAATCAAGGGGACAATTTTATATACATTCTTCACAAAGAAGAACCATACCTATCGAAGCTTCTTTTAGGCTAAACGTGCTTTGTTTTGCCAAAAATATTCTTTTTTTTCAAAGTAAAAGTATTTGCCCAAACTTTTAGAATAAGTAAATTGATATTTTTTGAGAAGCATTCTTTGCAAAAACACTTTTGAGAAAATACATTTAGAAACACTTTTTAAAAGTTTGGTCAAACACTAATTGTTACTCAAAAGACTTACTTCTCATTATCAGAGGCGGATCCAAGATTTAAACTTTATGAGTTCAACCTTTAAGAATTAGAACTGAACTTATTATATTCTTAAAGCTATGAATTCATATATACTATTTTTTGTAATTTTTGTAGTTTTTTATACATAGATTTATGATCCGCATCGAAAGTTATAGATTCAATTAAATCCGTTACGTACGTGCTACATACGCCCCTGCTTATGACTAAAAGCAATTTTTTGAAAAATACTTTTAAAATAAGCGCAAATAGCCGCTACTAGGAACAGACGAGACCTGGGTCATTTCAACTAACTTCATAATTAAACTCGGACTTCAGATGTGAAGTTGTTGGATATGTTTATTTTCAACTTAATGAAAGGCCATGGATGTGTACGGCGCCAACTGTTAACTGTACGAGACAATCAACTAGCTGTTGACACCCCATTGAAGTCTGGAACTTTCACAAGCTAAATTTGTTCATGCTTTGTCCCTTTCCTATTTTTGTGACAAGGGGTTGAGGAAGAACGTCTCGTGACTCTGAGAAGATCAAATGATCCGATAGAGCAGATAAACCATTAGAATATGATGGGAAAAAAAACCCATTAAAATATCGATCTCAACGGCGACAATATTCTTTGGAAGGTCAATCCATACTAGTTCAGGCTGGGGAGGTTTGTTTGATATTAGCATGAAATATATAGTACTAGTAATTAATTTTAAATGTGATAAGAGTAACATATAATTTTAAAACAAAAAAATTACAAAGGAAGTTGCAACAAATAAAACGAAGATGCTTTAAACTAATTCTCCAAAAGAAACTACTCGTAATATGTTTTCATCTTCAGACAGGGTACAAAGAGAAGTACTAATTCAGATGCTATTTTCATCCAAACAATGTTTTCCCAAATAAAAGAAATCAAAATATTTTGACAAGATTAGAAATATAGTAGAAGCCTAATAATTGCAACTGCATCAGTAGATGCTGCAATAAAAATGTTGACAAGATTGGAATATTGCAACTGCATCAGTAGATGCTGCAAAATTCCATTCCCAGCAAATATTCTTTTTCTCTTCTACCTACTCTCCCTACTACCACTGGATCAGCTACCCTCCCCAAAAAAGAAAAAGGAGAAAAGAATTAGCAGAAAATTACTATACTTAGCAAATAGAAAAGGGGGTGGGGGTGGATTTCCCTATTGGTTAAACAAGTAAGCCAACACTCTGTGGGAAGGCAAAAACAAAGGCCAATGCTATTAGTTGTACATTGATCCCTCTGTGCTAGAAAAACATTGCGCTCCGCTCCATGCTGTTAATCCTTTAAACCTGCAAGAAGTCAATAGGCGACAGATGAGAAGTTTTCAAGTTCTCTGGACTATGAAAGAGGATACATCTATATGTTACAGGGATTCATTTATAGGTACGTGTCAGGTAGAGTGCGTAAAACAGAATACTCGTATCTAATACGAGTATGTCAAGTTTATGTTTTGAAGGATCCACACAAAGTACTTACACCCTTTTCACATCTTCTTGGCACTGATAGCCGGTAGGCCAAGGTAGATAAAGGATCCAGATAACATAGGGATACATAGACCAGCTGAAGGAGATCAAGAAAAATCTACAACATGCCTTCTCTGAAAGATGACCATATTCGGCACATTCATTGAAGAACACACATCTCTATATTTATTGACTTTTTAAAGTACAATTTGACAGTTAATTCCAAAACACTTATTTGCTAAATCAACAAGTTAAGGCTCTTAAATGATAGCCTATACAAACGGATGCACGTTATTTATTAATTTGAAAGCATCCGCAATGAGTACATCGCATAGAAATTATAGAAACAAGAACCAAATTTTCTACATTTTCTTAGTTTCAGGGAAACAAACAAACCCAAATGTAGCCATGGGTTCCATGTTCAACAACTTTCAACATTTGTTTGATAACCGCGAAATTTACAAGCACTGTTTGAAACTCGGTGGATAATTGGTCCGCTGCTCTACCCTTCTAAACTTAAATTCCAGGCTTCTATCTGCGGCAGGGTTCAAACGCATGATGTATGCTTAACCCACATATCACATGCTGCTTCTTACCACTAGCTCCGAGCCCTTTTGGGCAGAACTTTTAACAATTTAACACAGAAAGATTCTGAATAAGACTGTACTGCAGTTTCAGTGTTCCAGAAGGAAAAAAGAGGTGTACCAGTAGGACAGAGTAATACATTCAACGATCACCAATCAATCAAAGGCAGACTAAAGAAATCATAGAAAAGCTAGGAGGAGGTAGGTAGATCTGAAGGCCCTGAAGTAAGATTGATATATGAAAGGGCAGTGGGTAATTAAAACTAAACAATAAGGACATCTAACATAAAAGATATGTTCCAAGATTCCAGGCTTTTCTTAGCATCAGAGTACAATGCTTACATGGTCCCTAACTAATTCTCGAAGTTATAAAGCTAGTAGTCAGGCTAGGCAAAACAGCAAATTGTCCTTAATTGATTTCATGCTCGAAATATTCAGGCAATAGAGCATAACTAGTGATTCAGTATCCAGTAATCTGAAAGGCACTGGTCCAGTATGCTGAAATGTAACAACCCAGCGCCACTGGATTGTTACATTTCAGTATATATAAGGCCAAATAAGTTTGTATTCTGAACAGGCTTGCTAATTGACTCCCCACATCACAAATGCTTTTTAACAGAAATATTAGTAAGTCCCCGATTTGTAACATTTGTAGCACTACAAATGAAAATATAACACACATGTTCTTTAGGTGTACGTATTCAAAAACCATATGGGAGGAAATTGGCTTCAATCTTTTTCCTCCAGATTCGCCAGATCAATATGCTATGCATAACTGGCTAAAAACCCAAAGCAGCTCCAGCATTAGGTTCAATGACTATCTTTGCTGGTCCGACATCCTCCCCTTTATCCTCTGGCACATTTGGCTGCATAGAAACGAGACGATCTTCAACAATAATGGTAAGCCTCTGCTACTAAAAAACATAGTAAACAAAGCCATGGAATTCAAACTCTTGGCCACAAACCAAAGAAGACCATCTATAACTAGAGACACCATCTTCATCAAATGGAACCCGCCGGAACCCAACACCTATAAACTCAATGTGGATGGCTCATGTTTGGGAAATCCAGGCAAAGGTGGTATAGGAGGAATTATGGCATGTTCCTCATCCCACCAAATCCTCCATCCCCTCCCCTCCCCTTCCTTCCCACTATCAATTTTCCTACGATTTGTTTCTTCCCACTTTCATCTCCAAAATGTCATGTACAAGTGGTTTTATGCTCTACCAAAAATGAATGTAATCAGTTACTTCTTCGATCATAGTAATATGAAATAGAAGGAGAGAGCGTCAATGTAAAAAATGATTGAAATGATCGTAAAATGAAAATATGATTTTAGCTGCAAATTGCACACAAATATGAAAATATGAACTAATATCCCTTTTTCCGTCACGCAATCACATATTAATATTTAAAATCTATCTTGATACCAAAGAGCAGCTTGGAACCTGATAATTGGTGCTCTATTGGCAAACTTATCTCCATTAGTTTAAAATAATAGACTTGACACGGACTAAAAGCAAAACCCGAAAGGACCTACATCTTTGTTTTTGGTAACTAATCCATTTGATTAATTACCAAGTGAGAACTTTACAAATCAGCTTGACTACCTCAGCCAGCTCTACCTCTAAAGCTAACCACACATAACAAATCTACTCCAGGTTTCAATTCTAAAGTAGAACATTTATCTAAGATCAATATTACACAATTTTAGGAATTAGAACAAAGTGGCATGAAAAGTCTAATCATGGTTAAATTGCAATACGATGGTACTGCTTTCATTTGCGAGGCATATCATACCTTTGCAAGGATGAAGTAAGCCATTGATGCCTTGTTTTAGACGATCCATGCATTGATTGGGAAAGGACATTTTGGTCCGCATTTCAGGCAAATCTACCACCTTCCCTAATGATTCTTTGACCCTTAAGCTTGAAAAAGTCCGCAGAGCCCTTTCTTGCAAGCCAGAAATGCTTGAATCGAGGTAACACCGACTCTCTCTTAGTATACCAGTGGATCGAGCCATATCTATAGCACCACTTCTGGTAGCTGTGAAGGCTATGAAATAATATATAAGTGCATCAATTGACGAATTCATCACACCAGTTCTAAGTCTCAAACAACAGATATCAATCAAATACAAGTAAAAAGAAACAGAAAACTTAAAATGTCCAATTCATATTGTTTCTGAGCATGACAGTTGGTCATTTTTACCATTGTAAGGAACTGTATAGATGTAATTGGCAGGAAGGCCAATGCCAATGCCGAGCAGAGAGAAGCCAACGCTGAATCCAACACCACAGCCAGCTCCAACATAACCAATTGCCTCAGGACCAAATCCGGGACCCCATCCCACACCACAGCCAATACCTATTCCCATGCCCCAGAAGGCTCCGTATGTAGGATGCACTGGATTCCATCTTTCATATCTCCTCAGCAGGCACTTTATAATCATTTCTACCTACAATTACAAAACCATTAGTCTATGAATACTTTGAGAGATAACTTAAGATTACCGAAATGAAAAATTCCAAGTCTTGAGAGGCTTTTTTCTTTAGGGAATTGGGTCAATTTTACGCCATGTGGGGATTTTTTTTTGGTTGAGAAAAAACACCCTTTGAGGAGGAGCTTTGGCGCAACGGTAAAAGTTGTCATTTTGTGACCAGTAGGTGACGGGTTCAAACTGCGAAAATAACCTCTTGTAGAAATATAAGGTAAGGCTGCATACATCGGACCCAATGTGGTCCAGCCCTTCGCTGGACCCAGCGCATAGCGGGAGCTTAGTGCACTGCGCTCCCCGTATTCTTTTAAAAGAACACCATTTGTGAAGTTATCCTATCAAAGCTTTCTAACGGTGGAACACACTATGGAATTTTATTTACTTCTTTGGAGGCTCTATGCTTTCTCATTTTTGTACTAATTCTTCCCATTTAGCCATCAAGTTGTGGTAAAAAAGGATCCATTTAGTAACTTGAAAGTTAACCAGAAATTTAACCCCTTCATTCCCAGTTTTGTTCGAGCCCCTCCATAAGTGGCGGAGCTAAATTTCTGCCTCTGCCACTAGCTTCCATAACCCAGAAACTACCATTAGATTTTATTAACACCCCTAGCAGATAAACCCGATAATAATGCTCTTGAAAATTAGGGAAAAACCAAGAACAGAAGAGCCCCAAAAGCCTTCTTTAAACAAGAAGAAATGAAATGGACAATTTAGAAACTAATAAGTAAGAGCACAGAAAGTAAAGAGATTAAGGTTCTACCATGAAAGGGTGCGCAAAAGCGGACTCTCACTGCAATGCTCTGGAGACTTCAGTAGTGCTGAGGGAGCGGTATTGAGACATTTTTGAAATTGATCCAAATTTTGTTACATTCTGATTGGTAATAGGAAATATGATGCAGGTCCTTGTTGGCTTCAGAAATAATCTCTTATGGCCAATATCGATTCTATGTGCCTATCCACATTTCTGAGTTGGTCCCTAATACAGGAAAAAGTACAATAAAGCCCCATGATTTTTGTAGAATAGGTACTTTATTCCTTGAACTAAATTATATGTCATTCTAATTATTGGAACTTCCAAAAGAGTACAGCAACCTCTTGTTATAGCGGGTAATAAAATAACATATAGTAAACTTCTTTTACACTTATAATATATATGTGTGTGAAAAACGATCAAATTTGTTCCCGTACAATTCAAAATTGAGTAACTTTATTATTCATTAAAATTTTTATTTAATATTAACCTGCCATTAGGAAAAAGTCTCATCTCCCTTGACCCTATAAAGAAGCTCAAGCAGAGAGTAATATTGAACCATAATCAAAAGTTAGGACGTAAATTTGAATATTTTTTCTAGAATAATTTAGACAGATTAAGTAAAATATTTTACACTGGAGCTTCGTCAATGACGAGAGCAAATACAAAAGAATTTGATAACAACAAAAATATAATAATGCGAAATTGAGCGATTTCTAATAGTATTAGGACAAATTTGAACTTTATCCCATATATATAAGTTGTAAATATCTTCTATTAAAGCGTGGATACATATAAAAGTTGTAACGATAAATTTTCTCTTTTAAAGCGTATATAGTTCTTTAATTTTGAGACTTTGGAATCAATTTACCAGCAGGGGCAATATAGTAATTTCAAGATGGCTGAAGCTATTGATAAGCTTTCTCAAAATCTAGAACAAAGGCATCACCACCAACCAATTAGAACAATGTCAAAACTGAAGAGATTGTAAAGAGGGCAGTGAAGAAAAGTTATGGAAACATGTTCATTTCCAAGACTAGTACTATCCCCCTTACAATTCCCACCTCCATTAACCTCAAAAAAACACTTCCTTCAATTCCCATTACCTAAATCCAAACAACTACATAAAAGTACTCCATCTCATTTATCAAACTTCACACCTCTCTTTGCCACTCTCAATTCTCCAAAAGGATTTGGACCTAAGAAAACCAAAAAATCCAAGAAACCAAAAGAAGAATATGAAGATGAAGAGGAAGATGATGATGAGCAGCAAGAAGGAGGAGTTATACCAGAAATAGTGACTAATAGAATGATAAGCAGAATTGGACTTTCAGTTGGTATACCTTTGTTTATTGGTTTATTGTTTTTTCCTTTCTTTTATTATCTTAAGGTTGGATTAAAGATTGATGTGCCAACTTGGATTCCCTTTATTGTGTCATTTATCTTCTTTGGAACTGCCTTATTGGGAGTTAGTTATGGGATAGTTTCCTCTAGTTGGGATCCATATAGGGAAGGCTCATTCTTGGGTTGGAATGAAGCTAAGAAGAATTGGCCTGTTTTTTGGCAGTCAATTTGGGGTGGATCAAGAAACAAGTAGTAGGACTTTGGCTATCCATCTCTTTTAGTATCGACCTATTGTAACAATTCGGTTTTCAAATGATTTGCGTTTGAGATTGTGATTGTCTAAGGCTTATTCTATGTCCGAATTTTATATTAATTTGTGTTAGTTCAAGCACTGTATATATACGATTTAAAAATATATTGTTACACATGGAAAAATTAAGAAACTTATTACTCCATGTTTGATTTCATGTCACATTTTTTTGTTATTTGCAAACTAAAATTTGCTTATCTATCGGATTGAGACTGCTTGTGTTAGAATAGACAACCTACACCACCCATCGAAATGCAGTCAAAGACTGAACTTGTGTGGATGCGAGATGTTTCGTGCATTGAACTGTCTTTTCTTTATAGTATGGATATCAATGGATTTACTTCAAAGTGTCATTGATGTCTTAAAGATTCATAATCAGTAGAAAACTAAGTGTCACAAACAACTCTGAATAGTTTCCCAAATGAAACTTTTCGATATGGAAACTAAAACAGCATATTTAACTCATATGCAGACACTAAACACAACTACTTCACATGAATTCCTAGAAAACATTCTGACCCCTAACTTTTGCTTTTTTCATGACTCACAACATGAAAACACAGAAAAACAAAGTAGTAGAATAATGATCAAAATTTATCTCAGCAAACTAATATGAACACCAACCTAAAATATGCCACAGCAAAGCTAGATTAATTGATCCCTTAACAACTAAGAAATAATTAAATACACTTTACACCACACATAATTGGGCTGGGCCTAGCTCATTTTGAGTGGATAGTGTCCATCTATTGTGCAGAATAAGCCCATTGGTTGACTTTGCTAGCTTAACCCCCGACTAAGGACATGAGACTCCAAAAAAACTGAAAGGCTAAATGAAAATTAAAAGTAAATAAAACTTTAGTAAATTCAAAAGCTCTTGACTAGAAATAAACAACAGTTTAAGTATTATACACTGACAATCTAAAGATATTTTACATCATCATTGCAATTTAACATGTTGTAACTTGTTACTTACTATTTATTATAAGTTACCAAAAAAATGCATATGAAATAAAATTATTTACAATAACCTTTTAAGTTAAGTGATAATATAAGAACTTTATGCTATGAGTGTGTAAAACTAAACTTAACAAAGAAATCTATAAAAGAGAGATATATGGCGCCTGGTATCTTCTTTTAAGAAGAAGCATTCTTTACAAAACTAAAAGAAAAGGCAGAAAAGAAACGAAGTGTATAAGATAAAAATGATCAAAGAAACCTTGGGAAATGGGGAAAGACTTGGGGATTGAGACTTGAGAGATCATAATAATTTCTAATTCTTTGCTACTTTGAGATCATAGCTCAACGGCTTTTCATCAAACCACTTTTCCAAGTTCAATTTTTTTTTTTTTTCTTTTTTTTTTGCTTACGAACATTCTTAACGTCTGAACAAAGTCTAAGCTCGACAATTTCTTTTCATGCATGTCTCCCCCAACTTAACCTATATGCATATCTTTTTACTTACCAATATATAATTTAAGTTATATACATTAAGAGAGTGAATTTTTGACACTTTAAGTGTAGTTTAACTTGTGATAGCAGATTAGTTATAATTTCTAGTACTCAGGTTACCAATTAATATTTATCATAAAGATTTACCTTTAATTACCTCATACTGATTGTGCAAATAAATTTTTACAGTGTCACTGCATAGTACTTCCTTCGTTCACTTTTACTTGGCACGTTTTGACTTTTCACGCCCTTTAAGAAATAATAAATGAAGTGCATAATTTACCATGATATCCATATTAATTGATGCATATTTTATTGGATTTGAGAAAATAATTTGAAATGAGTAATAAATATTGTGGGTATAACAGGTAAAAAAATTATTTTCTCTTGATATGCGTAAAGTGACAAGTAAAAATGAAAATCTATTTTTAGTATATCTGCCAAGTAAAAGTGAACGGAGGGAGTACATGAACTCATTTAATTTAGATATATGTGGCTTTGTTGGCTTGAATGTGACCTTATGTCCCTGTCCAAAACAAAAGACTTCTGCTTCATAATCACGATTCACTTTTTTGGTTAAAAGACTTGATTAGTTTGTGTGAAGAATGGAGAATAAAGAGGAAAAGAAAGAGAGAATTGATGAAAAAGCTTTATCAAAGTGTGGATTCAAAGCTGCAAATTATTTGCATTATTCATTTACTGTCTTACTCTTACATATGAAGATGCTATGAAAATACGATAACACTAATTTATAATTATAAGGCAAGCTTTGCATGCTTTGGACGGACAATTAATTCATAATATTATCTATCGTTGACTTTATTAGAAGTAAATCACCAACTCTTATATACATACTCTAATTGCCTCTTTTTGAGCTAGTCAAGCAGACGTTGAACATGAACTAAGACTTTCGCGAAGTCAAAGGGATAAGCAAAAATAATAATGGTGATAAGCAAGAACTTATTTTGCAAAGTAGACTTGATTCCAACCTTCTCAAGGACTTTACGGAACATCGACAAGATCAAAACAGTAGCAGCGAATAGAAAAAATGATAATTTAATCACACACAAAAATAACATTATCCTAAAATGAAAACTTCATCAACAGAAATTTGTCATTGGTAAACTAGAAGTTCTACTTATTTGTATGGTTCACGTCTTGTGATGGCGCGATAAAAAATAGATATCTCCTTTGTTTAGGAAAAGTTCACATCATAATTGCTTAATGATGGTGATCATTAGATTAAACTACAATTAGCCATACAAAAGTTTGTATTAAAGGCATTGCAAGTTGGCAAGACAATATAATGAGGTATATGACAGGATTTTGTTAGGTCCCATTTCACAAGGCAAAGACAATAATAGTACGACCAATGCAGTGTGTTTTTGCTTTGTCTCACATTATTGTTCACGCTTACTATCGGCAAAAATCTGCATAAGGCTATAAAGAGAATGTGAAGTTGACATAATTGGAAAGTCTCTATTCAAAGTTTTTTATAGTCCGACTAATTTGCATTCGCGATAGGTAGACTCATTAAGGGATAAAATGTTCACTATCAATAAATTATTTAATATTCTCAGAGGCTCGAACCCAAAATTTTAACTATTTTTAACTATCCACTGCATCTCTCGGTGGTCCATTCAAAGTGTTGGATTATGAACAACCAAAGAAAAAAATGTCAGTTTGCCACCCCAAATGGCAGTGGTTTGCCAGACAAGGATTTAAGGAAGCATAGAAAGAGATCGACTTTGGAACCTTGACTATGCTTTTCTTGCCTAACAAGATCTGGCTCTCTTTAAGCAATTAGCTTTCTCTTTAACTCCTTGCCACGTTAATTAATATACAATTATCACAATAATAATAAATTAATATAATTTAGGGTATGTTTGGAAAGTTATGTGTAATTACCTAACAGCTGACGGGAGGGGCGGCTGAAACCTAAAGCAGCTAAAGCAAATGCTTTAGGCCTCAAAATTTTGGGGCCCCCAATTTTTATATTAATATATACTAATTTTTTATACAAATTGTTATAATTAGATTGGTATTATGTGAATTGGTATTATGTGACATGGTTAATTTTTGTACAAAAGCTATATAAATTTTTGGAATAGTACAACATATATCCACTATTTTTCTTCTTCTAATAAGCGATGAAATATTTTACAAGATAGTGTATCCAACCTAACTCATAAATCATTATCTCAAACATGTCGGAAAGTCGTATCAAAAGTATTAAAGCATAAGATTTCAAGCTCCACAAATATGAGATATTTTATCGAAATTAGTAGAAGCTTGTTAGGATCCAAAAATTAAAAATGAAGCTATTTGTTCAACCTATGAGCTTGAACATTTTGAGTTTTTATCGGGTATGATTATTTGATATAATATACTAATTGTGGCTAGTTTAGTTAGCAAAAGTTTACCATCAAAATATATGTATATTGATGTTGCCAATAGACCGTTAAGAGGTGTGGTTTCTTTTTCCCCCTAAAAATATGGAGAAAAATAATTTACAACTTTGAATGTGCATATTGTGATCCGTAGATTATGTGAAAAAATATTGCTTTTAACGTTGATTCTTTTCTAAAGGCCTATATTGCTTATGGAATAATTTTAACAATTCATGTAATGGTTTACCTTCCTCAGTGAAAAGAAGAAAATTAAAATTGATAAAAACTTACATAAAATAAAAAATGATTCAAGAGAGATTAAATAGATTAGTTGTATTATTAGTGAAAAAGGAATTATTAATGACTTTGCATCTACAAAAGCTAGAATATAATGATAACCTTTTTAAAATAAAATAAAAAAGTTTAAGGCCTCTCATTATATTTTGGTTATAGGCCACAATTTTCTTGAGCCGCCGTGGTTGACGGTGTGATTGTTAGAGTAATAATTACACACACTGATAATTACAAAGTTATCACATCCAATTACACACAAATGCAATTCCTATGTGCTTTCCAAACATGTTCTTAGTATAGGCACGAGAAAGTTTTTACCATTACTTGTCACATTTCACAAAAGAATAAAACAATCGCATGTCCATTAGCATGTAAAACAATAAAATAAGTTGCAACAGACATGCTCTTAATAAAATTAAAACGAAAAGTCTAAAAAATACAGAAAGGAAACATCATTTTGATACATTTTGATTGGTACAACCACCTCGATTATTTGTTTTATGACAAACACTAACGAAAAGAAAACAAACAAGAAGCATAATGATTGGATTGTTATCTGATCTCCCAGAATCATTGCCTAAAATAATCTAACTATTTTCGTACTTTCCCACCAAAAAGATAGATTTAAGTTATAAATTCTACAAGTTAACTTTATACATAGTAATTTTTTTTTATAATGAAGATAATGATAAGTCAGCTTGAACGCATCTTGATTATTCAACTGAATACATATTTTTTATCAATACGTGTACCGGGTAATTCTTGTCTATTAAAAATTGAGGTGGATGAAAAGAAATCATGCACATGATGTGTTTTTTTTATCTTTGCTGAATTAATAAAAGACTCTGATTTTACATTTCGGATGCCCACATCAGACTTACTATGAAAGTAATATATTGGTGTAGGTTGAATTTAAACCTTAAACGTAAAAACTTTATGCACCGTCATTTCAAAAAATTTAAGCTCAAATTTAGTATACAAATCCTAATTAAAAAATAAAAGGTTGATCCACTCCCTAATGGTTCTAATCCAATTAAAAATCTTGTCACATACAACTACCCAAATTAGTACACTATTTAAAACCAATTCTAGACAGATGGGACCATCATGTCTTCCTTGAGGAAGACCGCAAATAACCCATTTGGTCCAACACTTAATCCCCACATAAAAGTCTAACCCTTGATAAACAAAGTACAACTCACGAATGCAACAGCTCCACCTTTTGTTCACTGTTTATTTACACGTTTTCCGTTGGATAACGACACAACATGAAGTGAAATGTTGACGGCGTCACGTCCTTCTATAAATTCCTCAACCTTCCTCCGTCTCCATTCTATATTTATATTCCTTCAAAACATTACATATATTTCTTAGATTTTTCTGCTTCCTTTTGCTATATATTAACGTAAAAACGGACGCTGTGAATCTGAAATTTCCTGTTTTCAAGTGCTTTTAAATCTCCACATTGATCGTCGGCATAAGATTTGCCGTATTTCTACTGAAGATTCTTTGAATATGTAACGGAAGCTTAATGCCAGGAATTCTTCACTCTTCTTTTTTATTTGATTTGATATCTCTGAGGATTTGCTTAATGATTTTCCCGCCTATTTTTTCTTAATTATTTGATCCAAATATGTAACAAGAACAGAGCAAATCAGATTATTGCTCTGGAAACCATTTCACCAGTGGGTTTCAGCTGATTATCAACTCCAGTAGTCGTTTGAGGTATGCAATTTTTCTGTTTCTAAAATTTCTTCTTTTTTGCTTTTTTTTTTAAATTAATGTATTGATTTTTTTTTTTCCTTCTAAAAGTCTTCCTAAGTTACAATTTTTGTTTTTAAACTCATCCCAAATTAGTAGTATGTATAGTGTTTCCACATTTTTCATTCACTGTGACTCGAACCCAGAATCTAACCATCGTAGGTGGAGGTGCTTTTACCAACGGAGCAAACCTCAGTTGTTCTTCCTAAATTACATAATATTAAAAAATGAATAGGAAAACTTTTCGACTAGTGCGTACTAATTTATCATATTCTTTGTGCACTAGTGAGAGATTGTTTACTCCGGCTTAATGGTCTCGTTGTTTTACCAAAAGACGCAAACAAAAAATTTTTCTTAGTTGAAAATGGAGATCAATGTGATATTCTCAACTAAGACTCAGGTATGTTAGCCATAGAAAAACCGATAGAAAGAGTTCAACTAATTTCCATATGCTAAGTTTTGAATATTAATTAAGTTTTAATGTTGTCACTTCAACTTCAACTATTGTATAACTAATTATCTTATGTGTTTGTTTTGGGTTTGATGGTTTTGTTAACTTGGTACTTAGTGGAATAGTAGTAAGGAGTAGTATATTTTTGGGATTGTTACGCAAATAGTCGGTCAGATTTACTATTTATTTTTTTTAACCGATATACATAGATTATACTATATTAATTATACACATATTATACATAAAATTTGTATATAGTATTATATATCTCACGGTTATTTTTAGCTTAAGAAATTAGGTGTACAACTATTTAGATTAATTTTTGTGTATTTTTTATATTTAGGTTAGTCACTATTTTTTTTAGTTTACCACATGTTGTCCGGTACCTGCATTGGAGCCCGACTATATTTAAATTCGCGCCGCGTAGGACCCCATCCGGAAAGAGCGCTCCCTAGCAAATATTTTTTCAAACCCATGACTCGAATCCAGACTTCTAAACAAGTGAAGTAGTAAAATCCCCGCACCACAATTGTTAAGTACTACTTTTGTCAGTTTGTCCATTCAATGGCAGCTTTCAGAGGTCGACAACTGCTGGTTCATATCTAAAGCGATTGGTCATTCATTCTCCAGACCAGAATTCCCATCTTTCCCATTCCACCTTCTACTCTGCAGCTGCTGCCATATATATTCCTTTTCTCTCTCTCTTGTCGATCTCTACTTGCTTTAGTTTCTCTCTCCATATTGATTGATATACTACATATATGTATATGTATATGTATGTATTAGTGTACGTATTGAGTAAGGAAAGGAGAATAAAAGGGGCTTATCGTAATGAAGAATGACGATCATGAATATGTGTCAGAAACTTCCGTTCTACTCTCTACTGTCTATTCCCTCCTTCCCAAGTTGTGTGGCAGGCATGGAGTTTTTAAAAAAGATTTTTTTTTTTTTTTTTTTTTTTTTTTGTGATTATAAATCATCCTTTGATTTGGAAGATGATTTCAGTAAACTTACCTTTTAATATATGTCGTCCAATTTATTGTCCTTTCTCTTTAGTTTCCTATTGCCATTTTTGAACAAGTAGTGGTCCAAATTTTCACAAATGTTTTCCACCCAAATGTCAATGAAGTGAGATAGCAGGTTAATTACCAACTTGTAGAATTACCTTTTTAGTTCACATTTTAACCTAAAACTTCAACGGATCAATTTTCTTTATCCAGCTTTTCTTTATTAGGAAATAATATCAATTGCTATGAATGTTTTAACTTAAAAGATTGTGAGTGAAAATAAATGCATATCCTCCCAATATCTTATTATTAGAGGAAACTTGTGCTTTTTATAATTCAAAAGAATGATCTAAACTGATCTTGTCAGCAAAATGAATATCACAAATCAGTGTTATATAATGAATGGTTATTTATATTTCATGATTCGTTTATTTTTCATTTGCAGTTAGAAGAAGAGAGGAGAATATAGAGAGTAGAAGAGAGGAACAAAAGAAAAGAGAAAATGTTGACATGTATCACATGTAAGCAAAAGGTGGAAGATGATGGTGGAGAAGAAGTTCCCAATACTAAAGATTCTGTCAAAAGTCTGACGGCTCAGGTTCTACTCCTACACCCTCACCTACTCTATTCCTGCTTCTGGTTTTTATTTTTTACTCCGTTTGGTTGACCGTGACTTTTAGATAAATGGAAAGAAAATACTAAGCTGTGGATATAATCTGTGGAAGCAAGAAAGTTGTACTACATATCTTAAGGACAATCAAACAGTTATATCACTCTTGTTTTGGACAAGACAAGTGCTCCTGTTTCTGTATTGCTGCTGACCGTTCAGCAGTAATTGTTAGGATGCTGAAATCAGCTGTACATTTTAATTTTATTACTGAATTATTAAACTAAAATTTGACTGCAAAATAGGGGTCATCGATTTAGGGGCCATAATGACATTTTTCTGAACCTACTAATTATTTTGTGACATAGGTATAATCTTGGTTTAAATAGATACTTTTTTATACAAAATTCAACTGTTTGATTTAAGTATCTGCAATGTTACATCTATTTCGGCATGGGTTTGACCAAATTTTGGCCATGGGATTTGCTACTGTTACAAAAACCTTAAGCTATGATTCTTTTTTTGGGGGGGGTACTTAGACTATCCCACTGTTCATCACATACTTGTTATCTCCCACCAATATAAGCACTTGGTGAATCTTCCCACTAAAGCTTAAGCATATTGAAGAAATCACCTACGTTATTTGTCTCCACTGATATTGTATCTAAGCTTAAGCTCTGATATTTCTTGTGCATCATCTTATAAGAACCCATTTTACTCATTCTGTACAGCTTGAGAACTACTACTCTATATCTTGTTATGAACATTTGCAGATAAAGGATATAGCATTGAAGGTCTCGGGTGCTTATAGATGCAAGCCAAGTACGCCCACTAGCAGTTACAGGAAAGGGCATAGACCATATCCGTATCCATATCCATATCCAGATTTTGATGCAATCTCAGAGGGAGTTTGTTACCATTATCAAACAGGAAGTTCTAATTCAACTCCAGCTTGGGATTTTACGAGTACTGGTCATCTCCAAACACCAGCTAGACCTGATTCAAGATTAGCTGGAGAATTAAGTGATGATGTGGTGCTAGAAGAAGAGGATGCTAAAGAGTGGACAGCACATGTGGAGCCTGGCATTCAGATTACTTTTGTTTCTCTCCCTCATGGTGGAAATGATCTTAAAAGAATCCGCTTTAGGTATCTATTCGTTATCTCTCGCTCCCTCCTTTTCATTTTTATGGCAGCATTTGACTGAGTGAGGAATTTAAGAAAGAATGAAAGAGTCCGGACACATATCTAAAGTATCCTTAGAACTTGTGGCTTTGAATAATCTCTGACATTTCTAAAGAGCATGTCATTAAAAGTAAAATGAGAAGTTTAAAGTGAAATAGCTTCCAAATTTGGATATGCATCGTTCTTTTTTGAAACATAGTAAGAAGAGTAAGACGGAAAGAGTATCACATAAATGGAAAAGATGAAGTATCAAAGAGTATGGGAAACATGATATGTAAACATTCTTATTTGCATAATGCTGATAAATGGGTAATGAAGATTAATATAACTAATCCCAACTAGCTTCTTATTGAAGCATAGTTGTTATTCTTTGTTGAAATGATTATTTTATTGTTTAGACGTTAAGTTGACTCGTTGTTTTAATTTGAAGTCGTGACATGTTCAACAAATGGCAAGCTCAAAGATGGTGGGGTGAGAATTTTGACAGGATTATGGAGCTTTACAATGTTCAGAGATTCAATAAGCAAGCTCTTAGCACTACCTCACAGTCTGAGGATGGGGTATGCTAGCTTCACCTTCTTGCAATTTATTTACTTAACTGCGGCATTGACCTCAGTGTTAATCCAGATCATCGATTATAAGTCCATGCAGATTAGTTTAGTTCAAATTATATTCATGAACAGCCACAGTTCATCAATGCTTCTACTTTCCTAGTATAAAACTTATGTTGCTCGTATCCTCCAAAAATGCTGACGTACTCGTGTCGCATCCTCCAAAGATGCAATATTTTTGGAAAATCCGACAGCGGTGCAGCAGCATGTTTTGGAAGATCAGAGCAACATAGCATAAAACCACTTAAGGCGAATATAACTTCAGTTGTTCAACTTGTATAAGAATATGATCACTAGCTGAAGTAGCGAACCAAATACCTCCATTACTTTGTTAATTAACCACTCAGATTTGGAATATTTATCGACGCATGCAACATGAAGCAAGCACAAGTTAATGAAATTTAAGGTCTTTTTGCAGAGAGATTCAAATTATTCAAGGCTTGGTTCTGCAAAGGAAAGCCAGCAATATAACGGTGGTTCAAATGCTTATGCCTCTGGTTTCCCCAAGGGTAGTGAGATGTCATCTATGGAGGCGTCAAGGACGACAACTTCCTCTAGGGATGAGGCTTCAATTTCTGTAAGTAATGCTAGTGACATGGAGTCAGAATGGATAGAACAAGATGAACCTGGAGTTTATATAACCATCAGACAATTAGCGGATGGCACTAGAGAGCTAAGTCGTGTCAGATTCAGGTATTTCAAATTCTGCTGTGCCACATTCGTTCCACTGAACATAAGAAGCAGCATAGGAAATCTGGTGTAAACTGTAAACATTTCTGAGATTAGTCCTTTCTGCTACCTAATAAAAAGGGACATCAAATGAGAATAAAAAACGCTAGAATTATTTTTTCCTGAATCACCTCTATATATCTATGTTTGTTTTTGTAATCTGTTTCATGCTTTCCTCATAATATGTTTTACAATGCATCAACTTTGCTAGGTTGGTTTCTTGCTGCTATCCATTTCACTTCCCTTTTTTTTCCTTTTAAGTGAATAATGATCTTCACTTTACTTTGGTACTTTTCCATCTGTAGTATGTTTGATACGACAGAAGTCATTTCTGCTACTCCTTTTTCAAAGAGTCTGGACAAGTTTGCGTGTAATAGACCATCTTTTAGGATTTCTCAAAGGATACTTACTCAAATTTTTGTTGAACCTATATATAAGTCTTCACAATCTCAATTGATATTTTTCTATCTTTTTCTTCATATACTCAGGAGTGAAAAATTTGGGGAGGAGGACGCGAAGCAGTGGTTGGAGCAGAACTGGGAGAGAGTACGAGCTCAATACCTTTAGATAGCGATTTCCATATTACATTATCCGCATTGTCCACAACATATCAAGATACTCAAAATGGAATATTATGCCATCCATATGAGAGCTATAAGAGGGTGAGTTCAGCACCATTTGTGGGGGTAAAAGAGATTAAACAAGGTCCCTATTTAATGTATATAGCCTTCACTTTGGAATGGCTCTATTCCACAGGACAATGCTAGTGGCCATCAAGAATTTTCGTGGCATTTCTTGTTCTCTAATTATACATGAGTTTGCCAAACCCTTTTCTTCCTTGTTTTGCCTTTCAGTTTTTTATTTTACGCCTTGATCGATATGCTGATTTTTTCTTGGAATTGTTGATGGATATTTTGAATCTGTTACCATATCAAACGTTCATATAGCAACTAAACCATATTGTGCACAAGTCCACAATATTACCAAAACAAAACAAACTGGAAAGAACGGGAAATCTTCACCCTACTACTTTCCTTGAATGGCTTCTTTGAGGAAGAATATCTTGTGACTTTCCAAGGAACAAGTTAGCTGTCGTACCTTCGCTGAATTTCTCTTTACTTCTTGTTTCATCATTTTCAACTATTATATGCCACGTTTCCCTTTGAATCCAATAGAATACAACGGAGAGAAAGCTCCGAGTATATTTATCACGAATTGCCATTATTCTCCACTCGATGCCAAATATTACATGGAGATTCAAAAATTTTACCAACAGAGCTCCAAGCTAAAAAGTGAGATTACAAGCATCAAAAAGTTATTGAAATCATAGAATGACTATCACCTACATACATCAAATAATCAGTAAAAATATTAATCACGTACCCCATTGCAGATTAACACTTAGAAATCTCAACAAAAGTTTAATCCACAACATATTTATTAGTCCCCGGACGAAAAGCATTATTTATTCTGTTTCACATTCAACGATACTTGATATTACAACATCGAAAGTTGCAGCACATTTCACCATGAAGTGCTGCTCAATAGGGGATAAGAAGCAGATGAAATACTTGGGCATATGCTCAAAATAACAACCCGGGAGCACCAACCCTATCGCGAGGAATCAGCCGCAGTTCAGAGCCATGTTTAAGAAAGACATTACCTGAAAAGTAATTTGAGTTGAAAAGAAAAATTATAACACCAGATATAATCAGATTGGGTGCAGAAAGGTGAACAGCATCTGCGCATTAATCCCGTCAGGATTAAAAACAAACCATCCGGGTTAGGACAGCTAAGGAGACAGAACTCAAGAAGTTCCACTTTACGAGTGCATGCAATAGTAATTAAAGATAATATGCACTGCACTGTTAAAAGCATGTAAACATGGAGACAGCCAAGTAAGCAAATAAGAACGTTGGCCTGAAACACAAGTAAGCAATAGGCCTTCAAGAAGCAAATTACTTGGTAATTAAGCAGGATAACACGTCGGAAGTCGAGTTTTTCTCAGCAATTGCTAAATAGACTTGTGACCACTTATCAGTTACTCCTAAGATCTCCAGTCTTGACTTTAGGGACACAAACGAACAACTTCATCGAAATATCCAAAAGGAAAAGAAAAAAAAAGAAGCTAAAACAGCCCCCTATTAATATAAATGCAAACACAGAACATGACCAGACTTTAGAAGAATCTACTTTGAAAAACTCGGGCATAGAATTATTCTAAATGACAAAATGAACTCAGATTTCTCTTGCACTTGTAGTATCCACAAAACTCCTATACACAATATCTGAATCCTACACAGATCAGAATTTATACAACATTTTCTCCTTACTTCACCACCTTTGAAAGAAGAGTCAAGCATGACAAGGCATTCTAAGAGTAATGTTTCTTCTTAGTTGGCAAGACTGCATATCCTGACCTATATTTCCTAAATGCAAAATAACATTTTGGAGGTGTAGTGGCACGACATAGGGATAAGTAAGGTAGGAAGGACTAGAAATAGAAAGGTCTGATTTTGCTTCTGAAAGTGTTTAGAGGAAGAGGCTTGACGTCAAATTGCTTATATCAAAGTTATAGGATTGACTTGGTGGGGAAAAATTGTAGGATTAAAGAACTTTACCGGACAGTAAAAGTTCTGCAAAGGATTGCAAGACTTGAGGCACTCAGACTATGAAGCTTAGCAACATAAAGGGAGAAACAAAAGTCTTTTCCACCAATATATGCACTGAAAAATCTCTTCCACCAACTTATGAACTACGGAAGTCAAAAAGTCACAACTTTCCAAATGGATCCAGGTTTCATCAATCACCAAGCCAAAATCAATTCAAAAAGTAAGGTCTCTTGCAAATGAAGGACGGAGCCTCTTGGTATATATTACAAAAAGAAAAAGGAAAAAGTATTTTCTAGCACGAAGTGCTGAAGTTAAGGTCTAATATGCATATCCTTGCAGATCAGAACCCTTTCCTTTTTTCTTCTATATCTTTAGGCCAGTCTCACAACAGACATAGAATAAGGTATAAATTCAAGTTAAAAGGCAAGAAGCTCACTTAGATAATTCCCATAGAACAGGTAAAGAGTTTGCAAAGTACTCGTACCCTAAGTTACTCGGACTCGGGTACGGGTATCCGACACGGGTACGAATCCAAGGGTCAGATCCTTCATGATCTAAATTTTAGGATTCGAGGATACGGATCTAGGTACGGATACGGGTGCGGGGATTGGGCAAAAAATAAATTAAAAATCTAAAAATATAGCTATAAATTGGATGAAGAAAAAATTTTGAATTGTTTTGGCTTTGGTCACAGAAAGTCGAGATGAGGCACAGAGAGATAGAGAGAGAGAATGGCTTTGTCCATTTTCTTGGTCTTTTGGAGGAAAAGTAGGTAGAGAAAAGATAGGAAGGATGTATTTTGCTGTCAAAAAAGTTCACTCCGTACCCCACTTTTTAGACAAGAAAGTTCACTACCCCACTTTTTTGACAAGAAAGTTCACTTTGTACCCCACTTTTTTGATAAGAAAGCTCAGTACGCCACTTTTCATGAGATAGTACAATAAAAAATATAAAGAGATTTGTACCACTTGCCTTTACTTAGGGAAATCAATTCTCAAAATTTTCCTTAAAATTTTGGTCAACACACCCGATCTCGTCTGACCGGATCCGACACAGATCCCACACCCTTACCCATGTCAGTGTCGTGTCGACACGGGTACGGTGCCCAAATTGCCAAATCCGAGTAACTTAGCTCGTACCAACAAATCATAATCTAAGAGAGGGTTTCAATTACACTGAATGAGGTCAAGGACCATAGTTTACGCAGAAGTATAAACCAACTGCAAAGGATGGTCCCGCACATCACTGTCATGGTTGATACATTAGTAGCCTCCTAATACATACTGATCGTATGCATACCCAGAAGATGGATAAGTGCAGTATTGAGAAAAATGAGTGGATTCATTTTAAATACCAAGTACGAGAACCTTGAGCCAGGATATTCAAGAAAAAGAAAATAACTCTCAGGCAGTTCACACTTCACACTCGAATAAAAGATCGAGGAGAAGATGTTGGGAGCTGGCAAGGTAAATATGCAACATGGAGAGCAACAAGCAAGCTTGCTCAGTTTCGAGATACTTTCTGTGTCCCATTTTATATGACGGTATTTGATTGGATAAAAAGTTTAAAATGATTTTTTTAACAGATGGGACAAGAAGTTTAAAATGTCAATTTCAATTAAAAACTAGTATATAATTTGTCGTAAAAGAAGATACTATGGTTGAAACTTATCCGGTTGAAGAAAACAATGTGTCAAAGTTTATTCTAGCACTTCTCAAATTATATAATATTTAAAAGAAAAGGAAAGCAAACTATTGGAATTAGAATTGCATGCTTTAAGTCTTTGACTAAAAGCTTATTCTAGCACTTCTCATTATAAACTTAGCTTATTGGAATTAACTATTGATTCTTGACTACTTTCAATTCTTTGTTACTTCATCAACACTGGTAGGCAACTTCGTAACAACTCTAATTATCCACACCCACAAAAATCCTATGTTTGTAACAACGCATTTACCGTCATAAACTTCTTATATAAATTGGGTTAAAAATCTACTAAAGTTGCAATCATGATTTTATACCTCTGTCGAGAAATTTCCAGTGGAGGCATTACACCATCTCTTCCTGTGAGATACCTCTGGCTTTTATCAAAAAGCTCAAAGATATTTTCTTTAAGCAATCCACAAGTCCTCTAAGATTATATGACCTTTTTAAGTGCACTAGATTTCTCTCATACGTAGAAAGTAAGTTATTCACAACTCCCAATTCCCAGATTGTTTATTATCCATAAAACAAATAAGCATTGCAAGCCAAGTAACATACAGGAGGTAACCGTAAAATATTCAATGCAAAGTGTAAACTTACCAGCACTTTGCTGTGGGTTAATCCCCACTCCATCTGCAAAATAAGATAAAAAGGAAAGAAAAATAGAGTCAAAACATAGCTTACATTTAGTAAAAACACATGCCTTTTCTTATAATACTAGCAATAAGTGAAAAACAAATTCCAAATTGTTTTTGCTCCCAAGTTCTCATGAGACTAATGAACAAAATATCATAGAAAAACAAAAAAAAGGAAAAAATAAAAAATACAAGAGATACGTTTTTTTATAATGGTGGTGTCTTGCCAGCTACCTCCACCAACTTCATTGGCATTAGGCTACACTTTGGGTGCTAAAAATTGATTTTCCCTTCGCCGCATATAAGGAACAAATATTTATCTTCTCAATCTCAAAAATCAATTTTTCAAATAAGAGCCTTTTTTTCACTAAGGTGAATTACAGTACCAGACCCCTAGTGTTAGATAATCCTTAATTAAATAATATAGAAATATTGTAGAGACAAACAAGCATTTATGATATTGAGGATTCATACAGTAGAC
Source organism: Nicotiana otophora (assembly GCA_000715115.1). Classification (NCBI taxonomy): domain Eukaryota; kingdom Viridiplantae; phylum Streptophyta; class Magnoliopsida; order Solanales; family Solanaceae; genus Nicotiana; species Nicotiana otophora. Next base: position 24,743 of record AWOL01S0053619.1, read on the forward strand.
CCCAACGCGTAGTAGTTGTTGTTGCCGTGAATTACAACAGTATCAGACTATATAAGGTTATTAGTAAAACTATTTAATGTTGAATCATTAGATCATTAGAGAAGTTTACCATTAGTGATAATGGCGCTAGTTTGTGGAGGAACTTTGAATTCCTCGGCAGCAAATTTGAGGACAGCTGTGAATGGAGCAGCTTCTGGAACGCTAAAACTGAAAAACAAAAAGGTGAAAGAAAGAACAAAGAGAAAAGAGAAATTCAGAAATCAGAAATCAAAATAATACAGACACTTTGAAGGGCAATTTGGGATCGGAAGTAAGAGTGACTTTGAAGGAAACTTTTCCTCCACCGCCGCCGCTCGCCATTTTTGCTCTCGGAGAAAGCGTTACGGGATTGGAGAATCGGGGATTTTATTTTATGGGCGTAGAGAATAAGCAAGTCCAGCACAGCGTACCACGTTGCTCTTTTGTTCTAACAAGGAAAACAGTATTAGTTTCACACTTAAAATTTAATGGGTTAAAAATACCCTTTATCATTTATACCCTCCGTTATTAAAATAATCCTCCTCCGTTGTAGCTTTCTACCGTGACAACATCATACGCCACCTGAATTGCCACCTCATCACTCCGATTCATTTTAGCCCTCCTCCCACCCAACCACTACCACCGCCACCTCCTCCTTCACCACACAAATATTTTTCCACCATCATCTGATCACCATTCTTGACATGATTCTTTCATTTTTTTTTCCTATGCTTTCCACTCACCACCTCCGTTAACAATCACCTTCAGTACAATTTTACCGCTGTTACCAAAATCATTTTTCTTACCTCTCATCACAGTAGCCCAACTCTTCTTTAACAGGTAGCACCAACAACAACAACAACAACAACAACAACAACACAGTATAATTCCACTAGTGGGGTCTGGGGAGGGTAGTGTGTACGCAGACCTTACCCCTACCCTGGGGTAGAGAGGCTGTTTCCAAATGTCCCTCGGCATCCTTCCCTCCAAGAACTCCCTACCTTGCTCTTGGGGTGACTCGAACTCACAACCTCTTAGTTGAAAGTGAAGGGTGCTTACCATTAGAGCAACCCACTGGTAGCACCAAAATCATCTTAATTATAATTTTTATCCTATTTGTGACCCAAAATAGAAAGTGTGATTTAAAAGTGCTAGAATTATTTAATGAATGTGTACTTTGGGAGGGATTAAGCTTTCATACGTCTGTTCCAAATATTTTTCAAGCACACCCCAGTTCCAAAGCAGTGGTGCTAAAGGATTCATATTTCCATAAACTCATGAACGAAGAGGGTGATAGGGATATTGTGTTGGGCGACTTGGAACGCTTCTAGATGCGCCGGGATTTCGGGTATTGTGGCGTATATGAATAGAGGAGGTCGAATGGGCCATGCGTAAGATGCACAGGGGTAGAGTTACCGGGCCAGATAAAATACCTGTGGAATTTTGGAAGAATGCGGGTAGGGCAGGTTTGGAGTGGCACACTAGGCCGTTCAACGTCATTTTTAGGACGAAGAAAATGCCCGATGATTGAAGGTGGAGTACTATGATTTCTTTGTATAAAAATAAGGGCGATATCCAAAGTTGCAATAATATAGAGGGATTAGGCTGCTAAGTCATACTATGAAAGTTTGGGAGAGGGTGAGGACCAGTGTGTACATTTCTGAGAACCAGTTCGGTTTCATGCCGGGGCGTTCGACTATGGAAGCTATTCACATTGTGAGGAGATTGTGGAGCGGCATAGGAAGATGAAAAGAGACTTGCACATGGTGTTCATTGACCTAGAGAAAGTATATGACAAAGTTCCGAGAGAGGTGCTCTAGCGATGCTCGGAGGCTAAAGGGGTTCCAGTAGCCTACATTAGAGTGATTAAGGACATGTATGATGAAGCTAAGACTCGTGTTAGGGCAGCAGTAGGAGACTCGGAACACTTTCAGGTTATGATGAGGTTTCACCAGGGATCAACTATTAGTCCATTCCTATTTTCCTTGGCGATTGACGCATTGACGAGACAAATTCAAAGTGAGGTGCCATGGTGTATGTTATTTGCTGATGACATAGTTTTAATTGACGAGACGCGAGGTGGTGTTAACGAGAGGCTGGAGGTTTGGAGGCAGACCCTAGAGTCTAAGGGTTTCAAGTTGAGCAGGACCAAGATGGAGTACATGGAGTGCAAGTTCAGCAACGGTACCCATGAAGGAGATATGGAGTTGAGGCTTAATACGCAAGTCATCCCCAAGAGAGGTAATTTCAAGTATTTTGGATCTATAATACAAGGTAACGGAGAGATTGATGAAGATGTCACGCATTGTATCGGAGGAGGATGGATGAAGTGGAGCTCGCTTCCGGTGTCTTGTATGATAAGAATGTGCCGCTGAGGCTTAAAGGTAAATTCTACAAGGTTGTAGTTAGACCGACTATATTGTATGGAGCAAAGTGTTGGCTGATCAAGAACTCTCATACCCATAAGTTAAAAGTAGTTGAGAAGAGGATGTTGAGGTGGATGTGTGGGCATACCTGGTTCGATAAGATTAGGAATGAAGTTATTCGAGAAAAGGTGGGAGTGGCCCCTGTGGAGGATAAGATGCGGGAGGCGAGGTTGAGATGGTTCGGGCATGTTAAGAGAAGAAGTATAGAAGCCCCGGTTAGAAGGTGTGAGCGGTTAGCCTCGGTGGGCAGCAGGAGGGGTAGAGGTAGGCCTAAGAAGTCTTGGGGATAGGTTATTAGGCGGGACATAGCGCAGCTGGAGCTGACTGAGGACATGGCCCTAGACAGGAGGGTGTAGAAGTCAAAGATTAGGGTAGAAGGTTAGTAGGTAGTCGAGCGTTTATCTTTGTCTTACTCAGTTCGCTAGCATTAGTGTTAGCAAGTTATCTTTTATTCATATATGGCTATTATTACCTAAAGTTTGACTCCATTCTTGAATTCGATCTTATTTCATCTTACTGTTATTCCCACTTGTTGCAATTACCTTTTCTTTTTCAGTCGTTCTCTAGCCGAGGGTCTATCGGAAATAGCCTTTCTGCCGTTTCAGGGTTAGGGGTAAGGTTGCGTACATCTTACCCTCCTCGGACCTCACTTGTGGGAAACTACTGGGTCTGTTGTTGTTGTTGTTGTTGTTGTTGTAATTAAAGATAACTTATAAAAGAAAATCCCATTATAATCCGTTTAAGCTTATTCAATTTGGTGACACTACTAACCCATGAGGATGCAAGTTGGTGCTTGTGCTATTTGAACTCTACAAATGATAATTTGAAACTCTTGTTAGCATCTCCTTTGTGAGCGATAGTAAAGACTAAAGAAGCCATTATACTTATGTTGAGAATGTTACCAATTTTTCTGTTTTGTCCAATAATTGCTAAGGTAATTATGAATAATGAATTTTATCTTGAATTGTAAGAGTTCTTAATTGTGTGTTGCAGCTTCAGTTAATTATAATTTGGAATACAACAAAAAACTCAAAACAAATTGGGTGAAGGTGGCGAGGTTGGGTTGGGTTGGGCGGGGGAACGATGGGAGATGGTGGAAAAAGAATGAGAGGAGGGGGAAAATGGGGTTGGGTAGGGAGGTGGTATGTCATGTGGCATCCACCTCACCAAAATGCCAGGCAATGTAGAATGATATTGTCATGGTGGAAGGCCCTGACGGAGGAGGAATATTTTTACATCAATTTTATAACGTCAGGGGCTATAATAGACCGAAAGTATAACGGAGGGTATAAATAATTCTTTTCATATAGTAGAGGGGTATTTTGATATTTTTTCCTAAAATTTAATAATAAGAGGTCAACCCTATTAGGTTGTACACTGCTATAGCTATATGTATCTTAGGGTCGTTTGGTATAAGGTATATGAGTAGTGCTAAATAAGGTGTACTAGTAATGTTGGTATTAGTAATGCTGAGATTAGTCATACTGACATTAGTTATGCTAAGATTATTTCTTATCCACTATTTGGTTTGGTATATTAAAACAATGCATAATTTTTTAAAGGTTTGGTTATTTATAAAAATACCCTCCACATTCGTTAATTTTATACACTATTTTTATTGCAACAATTTTATTACCCTCCACATTCTTTACTCTTTATAAAGCCAACTTTTTTGTGTGCAGGGGAGCAAAATTTAAAAAAGAAAACCAATAGAAATATTAAAGTTAAAATAGAAGAAAAAATTAATTGTTATGACATATAATACAAAATACCAATTATTATAAAACATGGGATAGATTTTTATTAAATAAAGAAAACTCCAGTTTATATTTTGAACGAATTCATAATCAAATTTAGCATTAAATATGATATTATTTTGATTATAATATAATGCTAAAGTGAAACAACAACAACAACAACAACAACGACAACAACAACAACAACAACAAACACTGTAGTTTTCAATAAGTGGGGTCTGAGGAGGGTAAGATGTATGCAACTGTAACGACCCTACCATTGTTTTGAGCTCTAGCGCATCGTTCGGCGATTTGAGGCCTTGAGTAGTTTCACTTCAGGCATTATGACTTGTACGTGTGGTCGAAATTGAATTTCGGGAAGTTCGGAATGGATTTGGAAAGAAAAATTCTAATTTCGGAAGCTCTAAGTTGGAAGAATTGACTGAGATCGGACTTTTGAGTAAACGACCTCGGAATCGGGATTTGAAGGTTCCAATAGGTTCATATGATGATTTCGGACTTGGGCGTATGTTCGGGTCGAGTATTGGGTGGCACGGGAGTATTCCGATGCTTATTACGGAAGGTTAGCATTTTGAAAGTTTAAAAATTTTCTAAGTTTGGGTTGGAGTGGATTTTGAGGTTATCGATGTCCGATTTGGATTCCGAGCCTGGGAATAGTTCTGTATGGTGAATTTGGTCTTAGGAGCATGTCCAGATGTTGATTTGGAGATCCGTAGGTCATCCCGGCATCAATTGGCGAAAGTTAGAAATTGGATGATTTTCGAAAAGTTTGACCGGGGGTCAACTTTTTTATATCGGGGCCGGATTCTAATTCCGAAAGTGGGGATAGGTTTGTAATGTCAATTATGACTTGTGTGCAAAATTTGAGGCCAATCAGACTTGATTTAATACGTTTCGGCACAAGATATAGAATTTAAAAATTTAAAAATTTATAAGTTTGATTCGAGGCGCGATTCATGATTTTGATGTTGTTTAACGTGGTTTAATGCTTCTACTAAGTTCATATTGTACTTTAGGATGTGTTGGTATATTTGGACGGGGTCCCGGGGGCCCCGGGTGCGAATCAGATTGAAAAGGGATCGAGTTTGGACTTGGGAGAAGATGCTGAAGCAGCTGGTGTCTGGAGCAATCGCACCTTCGTGAAAAGGGCGGCAGGTGCGAGCCTGTCACGACCCAAAATCCCACCACAAGCGTCGTGACTGCACTTAGTCTCTAAGACTAGGTAAGCCGGTTAAAATTACAATTCAAGTTTTTTTTTTTGATAAAGATATAATTTAATACACATGTCGAAACCAACAACGGAAATAATTTTTAAAAAAACCTCCCAAAACTAGTAATACTGAGTCACGAACTCTAACTAAATTTATGAAATGATCTCAAGGATCGAATATACAATATTGTTCGAATAGTAATTAACAGTACAATAAAATGGAAAGACTCCAAGGGACTACGACAATCAAACAGTTCTACCTTGAATCCTTGCGATCAACACACTAACTCTGCCCGAGTCTGATATCTCTCATACCTGGATCTGCACAAAAATGTGCAGAAGTATAGTATGAGTATACCACGGTCGGTACCCAGTAAGTATCGAGACTAACCTCAGTGGAGTAGTGATGAGGTACAGTCAAGACACTCACTAATCAATTAACCTGTGCAGTGTAGCAGTATATAATAATAATAATGAAAACAAATGGCAATGATGGCAACAAGAATAAATAAATGATGTAAACAACAAGGCAACAAGAATACCATAAATATTACTCAAACGAATAAGGAACACAAATACAATCAATCAATCAAGTCCCTCAAATATACATTTTTCCAATGTAAGTACTTCAAGTATAAATCTTTCAAATATAAGTTTTTCAACAAAAATCCTTAGAATATAACCTTGTCAAATAAATATATATTTCGAATATACTCCCTTCAAATAAATTTCTTTCAACTATAATTCTTTCAAATAATATTTTTGGAATATAATTCCTTCAAATAAAAGTCATCTTGTGACACCTCATTTCATAATCATAAAAATACGGGTCTCAACCCACTTTCATATTTTTACAGTACCTCGTGCCCATATTTCTATCGCAACTCCACGGATAACTCACGTGCCAATAATATCAATGTATATAAGATCCACATGATCAATTTATTTCCACTAAAGTGAGTTTATAATTTTTAAATCAAGTAAGAAATCAACAAAGAAATAAATTTATTTTAGAAATCATTTGGGTGAAGAAAATAACTTTGCACTTAAATTAAAGCATCAGATAAACTATTGATTTGGATGTAAAACTATTTAATTTAAAACATAATAATAATTCTTTTTATTTAAATCAACTCAATCATCGAAAATCAGTAAGAAAAATTAGAAATATACTTCTTCAGAGTCTTGTGCAAAAAGGCCAAAGCCAATACAATACAACTAGGAGCACAAACCACATAATAATAAAGTCAACTAGTACATCAAGGAAGAAGACAAGAATTTATTTATTAAATAAAATAAAATCACCCAAGACAAAAACATAAATAAAGAAATATCAATAGGGCACTCCCGAGGTACCGCCTCATAGTCCCAAATAATAAATAAATTCACAATATCTCATTTTCTTATATCACCGCGGGAGCCTTCACATTTAATTTTAAAAAAATTATTTTTTTCGAAATAGCATCCCGCGTTTTAGTTATCCTTATCACATCGCATGACTTTTAGTAGTTCCCCTACTAGCCACGCGTTTCAAGCCACCCTTATCTCACCGCATGTGTTTCAACATCCTGACCTTATATCATCACATGCGTATCAATATCACAATATTTCACAAATCGCACCTCAAATTTCCAAATATCACAGCATAATGCAACTTGCACATCAAGTGCTCACATATCACAATATATCACAAATTGCACATCAAGTGCTCAAATATTACAACATATCACAAATTGCACATCAAGTGCTCAAATATTACAACATATCATAAATTGCACATCAAGTGCTCAAATATTACAACATATCACAAATTGCACATCAAGTGCTCAAATATTACAACATATCACAAATTGCACATCAAGTGCTCAAATATTACAACATATCACAAATTGCACATCAAGTGCTCAAATATTACAACATATCACAAATTGCACATCAAGTGCTCAAATATTACAACATATCATAAATTGCACATCAAGTGATCAAATATTATAACTTTCCACAGAAATCAATAATTGTAACGACCCCGCCGGTCGTTTCGGGAGTTATAGCCCCGTTTCCCCCATTTCTACTTCTTTTTTGTATTTTTCAGCTATATTATGATATATCGGGTGAATTGGGACACTTAGTCTCTTTATTAGAAGCTTAAGCTGGAAAGGTCAATCGGATATTGACTTATGTGTAAACGACCTCGGAACTTAATTCTGATGGTTCCATTAGCTTCGTTAGGTGATTTTGGACTTAGCGGCGCGTCCGGAATATGATTTGGAGGTCCAGAGTGGAATTAGACTTGAATTGGCTAAAGTTGGAAATTTGGCGATTTCGGTTGGCAGTGCAAAATTTGATATCGGGGTCGAAATGGAATTCTGAAAGTTGGAGTAGGTTGGTAGAGTCATTTGTGACGTGTGTGCAAAATTTGAGGTCATTCGAACGTGGTTTGGTTGGTTTCAGCATCGGTTGCCGAATTTAAAAATTTAGAAGTTCTTAGGCTTGAATCCAAGGGCAATTTGGTGTTTTGATGTTGTTTTGAGTGATTCAAAGGTTCGACTAAGTTCGTATGATATTTTAGGATTGATTGGTATGTTTGGTTGAGATCCCGAGGGCCTCGGGTGAATTTTGGGTGGTTAACGGATCGTTTTTGGACTTTGCAAAATGGCTGATCTGTTGGTATGAACTTTCTGGTTTCCTTATACGCGATCGTGTGGTCACGTCCACGATCGCGTAGGCTTATTTGGGATAGAGGCGAATTGTTCTCTGCGATCGTAGAGTTTGGGATGCGATCGCGTGAGTGTGTGAATTTGTGCTTCGCGAACGCGTGGCCAGTGCCGCATTCGCGTAAAGGTATCGACCTGGTGAAGAGGTGAGGTAATTGCTCTACGCGATCGCGTGAGGTAGGATGCAATCACGTAGGTTTGAGCAGTTAGTGCATCGCGTTCGCGTGAGGTGTTATGTGTTCGCGTAGAGTAAATTTCTGAGAGGGCGAAGTTGTTCTTCACGATCGGGAGGACTTTTTCGCGATCGCGATTAAGGAAAATCTGGGCAGCAGTGTTATATTCCAAAATCGAGAGTTTGGACTCATTTTTCATATTTTGAGCTAGAGACCACAAATTTAGGTGATTTTTGAAGGGATTTTCAGGGAGTTGATTGGGTTAAGTGTTTCTTACTTAATTTTGGTTAAATTCCGTGATTATATCTTGATTTTTATCATCTAAATTATGATTTGGGGTGAAAATTTGAGGAAAAGTGGAAGAGTTTCTGAGATGGAATTTTGAGGTTTTGAAGGGGATTGTGTTGTCGGATTTTAATAAATTTTGTATGTATGGACTCGTGAGTGAACGCTAGTTTTGTAAAATTTTGTCGGATCTTGAGATGTGGGCCCGGGGCCCGGGGTTGAGCCAATTTCAGGTTTTGGGCTAATTTGATAGTTTTTCTTGTGGAATTCATTCCATTAGCGTATATTGATGGTATTGTACTGATTGTGAATAGATTTGGAGCATTTGTAGGCCGAGTCCTAAGGCAAGAGCATTGCGGGGTAGAGATTTGACCGGCTTGAGGTAAGTAACGATTGTAAATTTAGTCCTGAGGGTATGAAAACCCGGATTTCGTATCATTCTACTATTTTGAGGTGACTCACATGCTAGGTGACGGGCGTGTGGGCGTGGACTGTTGGGGATTGTGACTTGGTCCGTCCCGTAGCAACTATAAAGTTGCATATTTTGTTGAAATTATATGATACTTATATGTTTTAGAAAGAGTTTTGTAAATTGGGTTGAATGTCATGTTTGGGCCTTGTGCCAGTGCTGTTTGGACTCTTAGGGGTCTTTGCTTACTATCCTCTCACTGTTTTTGATTGAAAATCTATACTCAGTCATGGTTATACTTGTTTACTGGATAACTCAGTTTTATTACTCTATTTTGATGCATATAAATGTTGTTTTG
>AWOL01S0053619.1:35401-56240 GCA_000715115.1 Nicotiana otophora
CTTATGATTTCATCATTTTTCTCACCTTTGCATTTAGCCTATGTTTGAAAACTGTTGAAAAATATCTTTAAATGATTTCACTGGAACTGGGTTTAAACGAGATGTATTGATTCAAATCCTGATTTTAAAAGCATGTGGTATTCTATTGAGATTTCATGATATGAACTTTTTATGCTCTATTGCTCGTCATTACTGTTCAGTCTTTATTTATTGTTGTTACTTACTGAGTTGGCGTACTCACGTTACTCCCTGCACCTTGTGTGTAGATCCAGGTGTAGCTGGACACGGTAGCGGTTGTTGATTATTCTAGTTGCGGATTTTCTCGGGGATAGCAAGGTAGCTGCTTGGCGACCGCAGCCCCTGCTCTTCTCCCTCTTATCTTCCTTTAGTTGTATTTAGCTATTTTTCAGACTTTGTTAGTCTTGATATTGTCAGACATATGGTAGTAGATGCTCATGACTAGTGACACCCCAATGTCGGGCTTTTCTTTTCTGTATTTTTGTTTTTTATTTGAACTCCTTTACGAAGGTTTTTACGCTAAATAGCCTTGAAATTATCTTTGAAATGAAAATATCAGTTTCTTTTGGAATGATTCGGCTTGCCTAGTTCCACGATAGGCGCCATCACAACAGGGGTTAGTTTGGGTCGTGACAACAATACATTATTTTTCCACAATAAGGAGCCCATGGCTCGATCATAATGTGCACAAAATCTTAACAAATATATCCGGGAGTGAACAACTCAACAAAATAATTTTTCATATAAAATCAAGGTGACAATCACACCAAATCATCATATAAAAACAAATCCAACAAAACAAGGATTTAGGTAATACAATTAAAGGATTTAATAAGTGCCAATAATTTCCAATTTAATACCTAAAGGCGTCTAAGGATTTTAACAAATGTAATTTGCACATATAAACCAAGTACGTACTCGTCACCTCGTGTATATGGTTTTCAATTACACAAATTGCACATAAGACTCAATGCCTAAGGGAAATTTCCCCCACTCAAAGTTAGGCAAGATACTTACCTTTTTTAAATTAGGCCGATATTCCAAAATCACCTTCTTGCTTGAATTGACCTTTGGATAGCTCAAATCTAACCAAATTAATTCAATTCAATGAATACTAATTATAGAAATTAATTTCATATGAAGATATTAATTTTCCAACAAAATTCGAAATTTAACTCAAAAATTGTCCGTGGAACCTACATCTCAGAATCCACCGAAACTCACAAAATCTGATAACCCATTCAATTACGAGTCTACCTATACCATTTTTATCAAATTTCGATAACAACTCGATCTCCAAATCTAAAATTTTCGTTCTTGAAAAGTTTTGCAAAAATCTTTATTTCTTCCATTTAAATCCGAAATAAATAATGAATATAACCATGAGTTTATGAAATATAATCACTTTTGGATATAGAACACTTGCCCCAATCCATATGGTAAAAATTACCTCAAAAATCGCTTCAATCTGAGCTCCAAAGCTCCAAATATGTTAAAATGGCCGAAACCCCCAAAATATAGCTTCTGGCAAGGTAGGTCGCATCTTTAAAATGCGACCTACTTCAACTTTCCAACCAGAAATTTCTGGCAAAACTGCTTTACTAGCATTCATTCAGTCAACCATAACTTTCTGTACAAATGTCCAAATGATGAAGTCAACTCTCCGGTCAACTCTTTCCATTTAAGCTTCAAAAATAAGAATTGTTCTTTAAATTAAATTTCGAATCTTCCGAAAACCAAACTCAACCGTACACGCAAGTCATAATACATATTACAAAGTTGCTCGGGACCTTAAGTCACTGAACGTCACATAGATTCTTAAAACGACAAGTCGGATCGTTACATTCTTCCCCTCTTAAAACATACGTTCGTCCTCGAACGTACCAAGAATTATTCTGAGGACATTAAATTACCGAGTGTATTATTACACACATACCCGCGGGTGATTCTATGTTCCGCAATTTAACATGGGTCCGACAACACCATCTCAGTTGAGATTATTTCTTTTATCCATACTTATAAACTTTAAAACCAATTTCTTACACTCCAAACACTTTCAAAAGTCCTGATTTTCACATCAACGCACAATATTAGTCTCAACTGGCTATAGCAACTCGTGCCTACGCACACATCAACCTTTTTGAAAGTGTTGAAATACTTCAAAAAATTTTCGGGGTGTTACATTCTCCCCCACTTAGGATCATTCGCCCTTGAATAAGAAGTAGAGTCCGCCCTCAAACACATAACATAACTTATCTCTTCTTTTGCACGTCTCAATCCCCCAAATTTTACTAACTCCCAAAAGTTTTAGAAATTTTGGCAGAGTCACCCCTGTAATTAGGCCTATCCACCTGTCAGAGTAACACCAAAACAACTCCTAACAACACATCCACAACCCAACAAAATACCATAATGTATATATCAATAACACTAATCTCAGCATTACAAGCACTGCATTATCATGATGATATCTGGACATGAAGCACATCATATATATGTCCATAACCACATCTCTGGTCATAATAGCTGTTTATAATTAACTTCAGCATCCTCAATTAATCTCATCTTAACCAAAATCTCATATCTAATTTTTTTTTTACAACACTGACGGCAACACGCGAGACATGAAGACCTCATAATTATTTACTCGGGTTAACGAGTCACATTTAACGCTACCTGGGCACTCACCTCGTAGGCTAAAACACAATAATTACAGCACAATTATGGCATAGAAACACATAAAAGAATTATCACATAAGCCTATCAGGCATAACTCCCTATAAGTACTATAGTACAAATTAAATTTCACAAAGGGAGAATTTAAACTCATAAATATTTCACCATAAGGACCCCGTCCTTATATAACTTCCACTGTAGCTTGTAGCCCGGTTTAAATATTTCACATCATATAAAAATGCAAGGATCTCGTCCTCAACTCTAAATCACAAATATTGTACACATTGTGCCATCATTTTATTTTTCATAAATTTCGATAAGAAAAATTTCACAACACATAATGAAACCCATACCGGTACGGCATAAAATTCATAAATTTTAATCAAACTATCCCGAATTTATATCAAAACCCATTGTAGTGAGTAACAGAAAGTCACTTTTAGACTCTTAGCCCTCAATAGTGTACAAAACAAAATGTTAGACACCGGCTAACACCATTAAAATCTCCCAACAGGGATAAACACGGGAGTGAAGTACAAATTCGCTAATCCACCATATAAGGAGCATGAAAAGAGTTCTCACCTCGATAATCGGAATCGAATCAAAAGAAGAATAGTTTTATTGTAAATTGATTCATACCTGTAACGACACTATCTTGTGTATCGGCCTCAGCCAAATCATAGCAATTATATCAACGGGCCGGGCCTCCACCTCTTAGGCACCCTATACCTGCCTGTCCTCTACCCCTAACTGGCTGTGCACGTGGAGTATTAACTGGAATAAAGCTTGTAGCTTGAGTGCTCTGATGAAATCCACCCCTCCAAAGTCTGGGACAATTTCTCTTGATGTGTCTAGTATCACCACACTCATAACAACCCCTCTGTGGGTTCGGTTGCTCATACTGAGTCTGTGTCGGATAACTGGAATAACCATTATAGGAACCCCGTGCCGGTGGTGCATTAAAAGAACTTACTGGAACACCCCGAGTATTCTAAAATTGTTTCCATGACCTTGTTGATACTGAAATGTAGAATTATTAAGGACGTGGGAATACCACAAGTCCCAGCATCATCTCATACAAATCTCAGCTCTTAATCATATACAAGTTTCGAAGAACCTTTCAATACCACATAAATACATCTCAGGCAAAAACTCAAATAATACATGACCCCGCAATCTGATCGTTGATAGTGGACTCCCTTCACTTGGCGCGATGCCATAGGACACAATCCGATGATCCACAATAGTAACCTTCACCGCTCGTACGACACTAGTCATATGACACATCAAGCCATTTATTTGGCGCATGTCATCCTCGTGACAGTTAAACTCGCTTCCTCCAGTGCCTTGACTGCTAGTATGTACCCTTCACTAAATGGAAATCCCATACGAACCATATAGTCTCTAATACCACCAACTATATTCATAACTACATTCACCTCGTGACCCTACTACGATTGTGATGATTAGGCAACTAATTAAACCTTCTTAAGATCGTACTTATCAACCAGATGTCAGAACTTACTGCACCCCCATGTGCATAACAGAATGATCTCTCAATACTTCCGCATCCTCGAATTGGACAACACATGGTAACAATGGTTGAGCAACCCTGGCTCCCTTATAACCCCTATGTAGTATCACGAACCATTTGCGCATAGTTGATACCGAGAGCACAATTTCATACACGAGTGGATGCAAAAGAACATAAGATATATGCTTCAAGCTCAATAAATGTCGCACGATATGGAATGAAAGAAGTAAAAATTTTCCTACTAGCTCTGTAGCCTCTCGAAGATAAGTACAGACGTCTCCGTACCGATCCGCAAGACTCTACTAAACTCGTTTGTGACTCGTAGAACCTATGAACCTATAGCACTGATACCAATTTGTCACGACCCAAAATCCCACCACAGGTGTCGTGATGGAACTTAGTCTCTAAGACTAGATAAGCTGATTAAAATTACAATTCAAGCTCTTTTGTTTTTGACAAAGATATAATTTAATACACGTGTCGAAACCAACAACGGAAATAATTTTAAGAAACACCTCCCAAGACTGGTAATACTGAGTCACGAACTCTAACTGAATTTATGAAATGATCTCAAGAATCGAATATACAATATTGTTCGAATAGTAATTAACAGTACAATAAAATGGAAAGACTCCAAGGGACTACGACAACCAAGCAACTTTACCTTGAATTCTTGCGATCAACACACTAACTCTGCCCGAGTCTGATATCTCCCATACCTGGCTCTGCACAAAAATATGTAGAAGTGTAGTATGAGTACACCAGGGTCGGTATCTAGTAAGTATCGAGAATAACCTCAGTGGAGTAGTGACGAGGTACAGTCAAAACACTCACTAATCAATTAACCTGTGCAGGGGAAGTATATAATAATAATAATAATGAAAACAAATGGCAATGATGCAACAAGAATAAATAAATGATGTAAACAACAAGGCAACAAGAACACCATAAATATTGCTCAAACGAATAAGGAACACAATACAACCAATCAATCAAGTCCCTCAAATATACATCTTTCCAATGTAAGTACTTCAAGTATAAATCTTTCAAATATAAGTTTTTCAATAAAAATTCTTAGAATATAACCTTGTCAAATAAATATATATTTCGAATATGCTCCCTTCAAATAAATTTCTTTCAACTATAATTCTTTCAAATAATATTTTTGGAATATAATTCCTTCAAATAAAAGTCAGCTTGTGACACCTCATTTCATAATCATAAAAATACGGGTCTCAACCCACTTCCATATTTTTACGGTACCGCGTGCGCATATTTCTATCACAACTGCACGGACAACTCACGTGCCAATAATATCAATGTATATAAGATCCACATGATTAATTTATTTCCACTAAAGTTAGTTTACAATTTTTAAATCAAGTAAAAAATCAACAAGGAAATGAATTTATTTTAGGAATCATTTGGGTGAAGAAAATAGCTTTTCACTTAAATTAAAGCATCAGATAAGCTACTGATTTGGATGTAAAATTATTTAATTTAAAATATAATAATAATTCCTTTTATTTAAATCAACTAAATCATCGAACATTAGTAAGAAAAAATAGAAATATACTTTTTTAGAGTCTCGTGCAAAAAGGCCAAAGCCAACACAATACAACTAGGAGCACAAAACACATAAAAATAAAGTCAACTAGTACATCACGGAAGAAGACAAGAATTTACATATTAAATGAAACAAAATCACCCAAGACAAGAACATAAACAAAGAAATATCAATAGGGCACTCCCGAGGTACCGCCTCGTAGTCCCAAATCATAAATAAATTCACAATATCTCATTTTCTTCTATCACCGCGGGAGCCTTCACATTTAATTTTAAAGAAATTATTTTTTTCGAAATAGCATCCCGCGTTTTAGCCACCCTTATCACACCACATGACTTCTAGTAGTTCCCCTACTAGCCACGCGTTTCAAGCCACCCTTATCTCACCGCATGCATTTCAACACCCTGACCTTATATCACCGCATGCGTATCAATATCACAATATTTCACAAATCGCACCTCAAGTTCCCAAATATCACAGCATAATACAACTTGCACCTCAAGTGCTCACATATCACAACATATCATAAATTACACATCAAGTGCTCAAGTATTACAACATATCACAAATTGCACATCAAGTGCTCAAATATTACAACATATCAAAAATTGCACATCAAGTAATCAAATATTATAAGGAGCCCATGGATCGACCATAATATGCACAAAGTCTTAACAAATATATCCGGGAGTGAACAACGCAACAAAATAATATTTCATATAAAAATCAAGGTGGAAATCACACCAAATCATCATATAAAAATAAATCCAACAAAACAAGAATTTAGGTTAGACAATTAAAGGATTTAATAAGTGTCAATAATTTCCAATTTAATACCTAAAGGCGTCTAAGGATATTAACCAATGTAATTTGCACATATAAACCAAGTACGTACTTGTCACCTCGCGTACATGATTTTCAATTACACAAATTGCACATAAGACTCAATGCCTAAGGGGAATTTGTAATGACTCGACCTGTCGTTTTGAGCATTTATGCTCCTTTCAACTATTTGAAGTCTTGAATAACTTCCTACGAGGTATTATGACTTGTGTGAATTGTTGGTTTTGGTTTTAAGGTATTTTGGAGTTAGCTTGGAAGAATAAATTTTATGTTGGAAGCTTAAGTTGAAATAGTTGACCAGATGTGGACTTATATGTAAACGACCTTGGATTTGAATTTTGATGCTTTCAATAGATCCGTATGGTGATTTGGGACTTAGAAGTGTGTTCGAAAAATTATTTGGAATCTCGTAGCTAAATTAGGCCTGAAATGGCTAAAATAGAAAGTTAAGTTTGGAAGTTTGACCCGGAAGTTTGGGCCGGAATCCGATTCTGAAAATTTGAATACCTCCATTATGTCATTTATGACTTGTGTGCAAAAAGTTGAGGTCAATCGGACTTGATTTGATGTGTTTCGGCACAAGATATAGAATTTGAAAGTTAAAAATTCATAGATTTTGATTTGAGGTGCGATTCAATTTGTTGATGTTGTTTGATGTGATTTAAGGCCTCGAGTAGGTCGTGTTATGTTATGGAACTTGTTGGTATATCTGAACGGGATCCCGAGTGGCTCAGGTGATTTTCGGGGTGAGTTTTGAGCGAGTACGGGCTTTTCGACACTCTAATGTTGTTCTGGGGGTCTTTGGAAGTGCGGACCGCACATTTTGGGAGTGCTAAAGCAAAAGGGAAGTGCGCACCTCAGGGGAATTGTGCGGACCGCACAATTTTGTGTGCGGCCGCACTTCAGGCCACAGAGGAGTGTGTGGGCCACACAATTTTATGTGTGGCCGTACTCAGGAACTCTCTGATTCGCTGGTCCTACTTCGGAAGCTTATATCTTTTCATCTACGAGGAATGTTAAGATGATTCAAACACAAATGTTGTAGCCCTTCGTGTCTAATTTCCATAAAGGTGAAAAAGTTATCATTTGGACATCTGTAGAGAAAGTTATAGCCAAAATACTAAAGCCTGACAGTGCAGTCACCAAGAGAGTACGACCGCACAATTTCTGTGCGACCGCAGGAGCTGGGATGTGTGGCCGCACTTGGAATTGTGCGGACCTCACATGGTGAGTTCAGAGAATGTACTATATAACCGAGGCTTAGGTTACTATTTCAATTTTGGACCTTGGGAGCTCGGCTTAAGACGACGTTTCGTGGGTGTTTCAAGAAATTCTTTGGAGTAAGTGATTCTAACTCAGATTTGGTTAACATACATGAATATATCGTTGTTTTTATCATGTAATCAGTATTTTGAGATGGAAATTTGGGAAAAATTGTAGAAATTTCATAAAATAAATTTTTGGGATTTGAACACCGATTCGGAGTTGAATTTGAGTGACATTAGTATGGTTGAACCCGTAATTGAATGGGTTATCGGATTTTGTGAGTTTCACCGGATTCCGAGATGTGGTCCCCACGGGATATTTTTGGAGTGTAATTTTGGATTTTTATGAAAAATTAGTATTTTCTTATGGAATTAATTCTAGTAAGTTTTACTGACTGAATCGAATTATTTATGGCTAGATTCGAGGCATTTGGAGGCCAATTCACGAGGCAAAGGCATACCAAAGTAAAGAATTATACGGTTTGAGGTAAGTAACACTTCTAGGGTATGAATCCCCGAATTTGGTATGATATAAATTGTTTGGAGGTGACACGCATGATAGGTGACGAGCATGTGGACGTGCACCATATAAATTGTGTCTTGAATAAATCTTGTGCAGTTGTAAGATTAATGAATCATGTTATTATCTGGACATTCTCTACGTGTTAGAGAAATTTAACTGAGGCTCCTATTAAATATTATGTTTAGGCTACGTGCCAATATTTTCGGGACCCATGGGGTCGTATTGTTGTTGAATTAAATGTTCAAAAATATACATTTCACATTCAGTAATAATTGTCTATTGTGAGGATATTTATGGGATTGAGTTGCGCAACGCAGCAGGCTATAATGGCTAAATACATCATTATTATATGGATCGGGGATGCCCGCCTGCAGCAGGCTTTATAGGTTTTACTATTTTATGAATCGGGGTTGCCCGCCTACAGCAGGACTTATAGGCTTTGTTATTATACGGATGGGGACTGCCCGCCTGCAGTAGGCCATATTGGCTTGTATTATGCTTGGGCTGAAGGAGCCCCTCCGGAGTATGTACACACCCTAGTGAGCGTAGATGATTTTGTATATTCGGGATGGATTTCCCAAGGCATGGACTTGCCTTACTTATTTGTATTGTAATGAGTTTACCTGGACATGAATCTTGTCAGTATCATTTATATTTGGGGATAAATTATCCCAGGGCTAGATTTGCCTTATACGGTACTGGGTGACTGACTATCAGTCTATGCATATTTATATACAGGTTGGAACACCCCTGGGCTGGATTGGCCATAAACAGTATCAAGTGACTGGATAATTTGTGACCAGTATTTACATGAGGTCTTTTTACTGAGATGTCATATTCTTTATATCATGCAGTATTAATCTATTTCACTTGTACTGAGTTTAACTGTTAAATTTAAAAACATGTCTATGTTTTGTACCATTATTTATACTGGATTGTATCTGCGGATTTCGTCATTGCTTTCAACCCAGAGGTTAGTCTTGTTACTTATTGAGTTAGTTGTACTCATACTACACTTTGCACCTCGTGTGCAGATCCAGGTGTTCCCGGATACGACTGCTATTAGAATTCAGAGTTCTTTTTGTTGGAGACTATCAAGGTAGCTGCTTGAAGACCGCATACTTGATTCCCTTCCTGTTTAGTTATTGTACTGTTCGATATTTCAGACAGTGATTTTTATCAGTCAGACTTTGTATTCATTTAGATGCTCATGTACTCAGTCACACCGGGTTTTGGTAGTGTTTATATTTGTATTTGTGAGATTTATTCCACTGAATTTAATTATTATGTTTTCAAATTTAAAAGATATGGTGATTCATTGGGATTGTCGGCTTGCCTAGTATTGAGTTAGGCGCCATCACGACATGTGAGATTTTAGGCCGTGACAAGTTGGTATCAGAGCTCTAGGTTACATAGGTCTCACGAGTCATGAGCAGGTTTAGTAGAGTCTTGTGGATCGGTACAGAGACGTCTTTACTTATCTTCGAGAGGCTGCCGAACCCTTAGGAAAATTTCACTTTCTTGTATTCTATTGTGCAGAATTGATTCAACTTGAAGCATAACTATTTGAATTCCTTTCACGAATTCGTGTGCACATATGAGCGCTCGGTAACAGCTATGTATCGCTGGCTTGTGATTCCATGAACGAGGTTCGAAATGAGTATTCTGTATTTTGTTGATGGGTCAGTCTAGAGGACTTGAGGCGGGTCAGACCGCAGCTTAGGCTCGGTAGTTTCAGTTGTAAGAACTTGTATATTTGGACTCATATGTCCGGTAATGTCCCTACGAGTAGAATTTGTGGCTAGATGAACGATAAAATTGATTTACGATGAGTATGATGTAACTGAGGGATGTGTTAAGACGATTTAAATATGACGAGAAGTGCTTTCTTGAAATGTAAACAAAGGCCATTGGGTTCTTTATTTTCGTTTTGATGTGACGTACAATCTCGAGTGTGAATGTTTTGAAAGATCTTTCACGTTGTTAAATTTTGGGGCAAATTAAATTCTCGTGTCTGGTTAATGAGTTTGGACTTAGAAAGATTAAGTGATTTCATAGTAATTGTGGTTGCGAAAGGGTATAACAAGATGCCATTTTGAGACTAAGCAGGTGGGTTATCTCCTACGGAGCAATCTATGTAGATGTGTTTCTTATGATGTGAATAGATAGTTTTTTTTTCTGCCAGCGGGGTGTATGTGTTGAGACTTGAATTTGAATCTGGTTGAGAAAGCTGAATTGAGTGTTAAGAGAATGAATGCGACATTAGCGGATGATTGAGGTATTTTATGGTTGGTGTGTCTTGATCTTGAGAAGAATTTTTGTTGAACTAACTGCGATATTAAGGCACTAATAAAGTATGGGTATTGTGAGTTATCAAGTATTTTAATCTATGGCTTTGATCCAAGTTGGAGAGCCTGCTATTGACAATTCAATTCATGGTTATGTGTCAAATTATTTTTTTGTTTTTGTCTAAAATATACTGGGGAATCAGTGATGACTTGCAGAGGTGGAGTTCGAGAATGACTCGAGTAAGAAAATTTCTAGATACGGGTTATATTGTGCTTTATGAGTATATAAAAATCATGGAATGATTAAATTATTATTTTTAAGATCGTAGAGTGCACGAAGTATGATTCTACATTTTTAATATAAGAAAGGAAAGAGAAATAATTTTAAATTCACATATGGTATTTTCAGAGCGAGTGTTATGGTTGTGGTACTTTTGTGGTGCATAAGAAGAATACAGTGGCTTATGGGCCTTAGGATGGTGTGGTTTATGTTGGGATGTCTTATATTGAGCTTTGGGTAAGGATATTAGTGTTTTGACTAGGAGAAATGTCAACTTGAGGGTGATTCAGAAGAAACTCGGAGAAAATAGGACAAACGGGTAACATGCTGGATCAGTATGGTAATGGTATGCTCAGTGCTTTTGGGTAATAATGATGTGGAAGCTTTACAGATGTTTTTGTGGTAATATTTTTAGGTCCTGGTGACCAGTGTGGCTTGGACGAGATAGAGGAAATAAGTTGTGATAGCTTGATTAGGTGAAAATAGATTTCAAAGTGTCATAATGGTTTCTACCATGGTTTGAACCGGATATTTTCTACCGATGTGGGGAACGTGTTGTGAATTGTGATTACCTCCTGGGAAGAAGCAAGAGAAAAGTTTCCAACTAATAGGGTATGTAAATTGTTGGTGACTCGGAGTTTATAATGAGATTCCCGTGCTTGTCACGTGATAGATGTGGTATGTTGTAAGGGATTAAGATTTATATGTACGAGATGGATGTTCATTCTTGAAAGGAAGATCACGAATTCTGAACGGAATGGTCAGTGTTATATATTTAGGTGAATGTTATAGTTGCTCGGTAATCCCTGAGAAGGTGTGCGGTTGAAAGGAGCATTATGTTTTGAGTTACAGATGTTCATTGGTATTACGGTACTCTCCTGGTTGATAGACTGTTGATATTCAAATTATTGATACTATAGCACGTGAGTTGTTTGTGCGAGTAATGTTAATGTGAGCTCTAGAAGAGCTGGTTACTGTTATTAAATTTGTGTGTATTGGTTCTACTATATATAGTGAGCGTATAGCATTACAGTTGTGGTAGTACTTGTTGAACTTACAATACGGTTCTCTACTTTGAGACATCTTCCATTTTGGGTATGAGGTTGCGCAGTTGTGGATTGAGCTGTATTGGTGTGGCATGTCAATAGGATAGTTGTGTTTAATAAAATAAGGTCATTGGACCTAGAACAGATACTATCAGGTTTGATTCCGATATATTAGGAGGATAATATTGAAAGTCGGCTTAGAAAGTGATTATGGTTCTGGTTGGGGTGAGAGAGCTCCATGACTTGTTGCTCTGATGAGGGGTCATGAGATTTTTGCATGTTTCTTTTATTATCAGTAGTGTACGAAAGTTTTGGAATGAGGTTTGACTTGATATGAGGTTTAATACTTGTACTTGGTTGGTTTGGAGTAATTACTGTGATAGAAAATGGTGCTGCGAGCATGTAAGTTGTGTAGTATGTAATGTGATTATATATGGGGTTATGGCTTGTCACGACCCAAAATCCAACTAGTCGTGATGGAACCTAACCCAACCCGTTAGGTAAGCCAATTACCAACTATCACATTCCAATAATAATTATTAAAGCAATTTAAGTAAATAAAGGTCTTAATCTTATACAATCCCCAAGAACTGGTAGTACAAATCATGAGCTTCTAAGAATAGAGTATACAAAGCAAATATAAAATAAATACATAGTCTGTTTGAATAATACATAAACAGAGCTTTTATAAATCTAAGGCTACCATGAACAAGAGGTAGCTACAACAGGAACGCGGGTACATCTTCAAATCCTGCAACCATCGAGCACAGCAACAACAACAGCCAATATCTGCACGCAATGTGCAGAAGTGTAGTATCAGTACAACCGGCCCCGATATCAAAAAGTCAACCCCGGTCAAACTTCCAAAAATTCAACTTTCGGCATTTCAAGCCTATTTCCACTACAGAACTCCAAATAATTTTCCGGACACGCTCCTAAGTCCAAAATCACCAAACGGAGCTATTAGAATCATCAAAACTACATTCCGGGGTCGTTTACACATAAACCGACATCCGTCAAACTGCATCAAACTTTCGCAAGGTCCGCGGCAACCCAACTACAAAGTCCATAGTGATGCGCTCCCATTTCCACTCTGGTATAGTCATCTGCTCAAGTAGGCCACCTGGCCTCTGGTGCTCATATTTAACTTGCTGGAAATTAGACACCTAGTTACATACTCAACTATGTCCTTCTTCATTCACTTCCACCAATAATATTGCCTCAAATCACGATGCATCTTCGTAGCACCTGGATGAATAGAATATCGAGAACTATGTGCCTCCTCTAGGATCTTTTTCCTCAGTCTATCCACATTAGGAACACATAGACGATCCTAGAGTCACAGAACACCATCTGCTCCAATAGTAAGTTCCTTGGCACCACACAGTAGTACTGTTTCTCAAAGAAACATTAAGTGCGGATCATTATACTAGCAAGCCTTGATCAGTTCAAATAGTGAAGACTGCGCTACAACACATGCAAGAACTCGGTTGGGCTCTGAAATATCCAGCCGCACAAGTTTGTTGGCCAAGGACTGAATATCCAAAGCTAATGGCCTCTCCTCTGTTGAAATGAAAGCCAAACTACCCATACTCTCCGCATTTCTACTCAAGTCGTCTGCAACCACATTTGCTTTGCTCGGATGATATAGGATAGTAATATCATAATCTTTCATTAATTCCAGCCATCTGCGCTGCCTCAAATTTAGGTCTCTCTACTTGAACAAATGCTACAAACTGCGATGATTAGTGTAAACGTCACAAGATACCCCATAAAGATAATGCCTCCAAATCTTAAGAGCGTGAACAATCGCAGCTAACTCCAAATCATGTAACGGATAATTCTGCTCGTGGGGCTTCAGCTGGCGTGAAGCATATGCAATAACTCGCCCTTCCTGCATTAATACACAACCCAAACCAACGCGTGAAGTGTCACAATATACTGTATACATCCCTGATCCGGAAGGCAACACTAACACTGGTGTTGTAGTCAATACTGTCTTGAGTTTCTGAAAGCTCGCCTCACAATCATCGGACCATCGGAACGGAGCACCCTTCTGGGTTAATTTGGTCAAAGGTGCTATAATAGATGAAAAATCCTTCACGAGCCGACGATAATAACCTACTAAACCCAGAAAACTCCTGATCTCAGTCGCCGAAGTAAGACGATGTCAATTCTAAACTGCCTTAATCTTTTTGGGATCAACTCTAATGCCTTCGCCCGATACAATATGTCCCAAAAATACTATGGTCTCCAGCCATAATTCATATTTGGAGAACTTAGCATATAGTTTTTGTTCCTGTAGCGTCTGAAGCACTACTCTCATATGCTGCTCATGCTCCTCCTTACTGTGCGAGTAGATCAAGATGTTATCAATGAATACAATGACAAACGAATCAATATATGGCCTGAATACCCTGTTCATCAAATCCATAAATGTTGTCGGGGCATTAGTTAAACCGAAGGACATCACCGTAAACTCATAATGACCATATCTAGTCCGGAAAGCAGTCTTCGGAACATCCGAATCCCGAATCTTCAACTGATAGTACCCCGACCTCAAGTCGATCTTAGAGAACACCCTAGCACCTTGCAACTGGTCAAATAGATCATTAATACACGGCAACGGGTACTTGTTCTTAATAGTGACTTTGTTCAATTGGCGGTAATCAATACTCATCCGCATTATTCCATCCTTCTTCTTCACAAATAATACCGGTGCACCCCAAGGCGATACACTCGGTCTGATGAACCCTTTGGCTAGTAACTCCTCAAGCTGTTCTTTCAATTCTTTCAATTCTTTCGGAGCCATGCGATATGGTGGGATAGATATAAGCTGGGTATTTGAAGCCAAGTCAATACATAAATCAATACCACGATCAGGTGGTATACCTAGAAGATCTGAAGGAAATACATCGGAGAACTCCCGAACTATAAGCACTGAATCAATAGACAGAGTCTCTGCAGTAGTATCTCGAACATAGGCTAGATAAGCCAAACAACCTTCTCAACCATGTGTTGAGCCTTTATAAAAAAAATAACTCGATTAAATGAACTAACAGATGAAACCTTCCACTCCAGCTTAGGCAATGCTAGAATAGCCAAGGTAACAGTCTTGGTATGACAATCTAGAATAACATG
This sequence comes from Nicotiana otophora, assembly GCA_000715115.1. Classification (NCBI taxonomy): domain Eukaryota; kingdom Viridiplantae; phylum Streptophyta; class Magnoliopsida; order Solanales; family Solanaceae; genus Nicotiana; species Nicotiana otophora. The sequence continues at coordinate 50,583 of AWOL01S0053619.1, forward strand.
ATATGGAGATAAGCAGTCCATGCGTAGAATAATTTCAAAATCGGTCATCTCAAGCAATAAGAGATCTGCTCTAGTTTCATAACCATAGAATGTAATAATACAGGGCCAGTAGATACGGTTCACAATGACAGAATCGCCCACAGGAGTGGACACATAAACAGGAGTACTCAAGGACTCACGAGAAACACCAAGGAATGGAGCAAATAGAGATGACACATATGAATACGTAGATCCTTGATCAAATAATACTGAGGCATCTTTGTCGAAAATAGAAATAATACATGTAATCACGGCATATGAGGCCTTTGTATCTGGTCTGTCCGAAAAAGCATAGAACAGAGCTGGAGCGCCAACTGGCTGGTCTCCGCCTGGCTGACCTCCACCTCTAGGACGGCCCCTACCCACCTGTACTCCACCTCTTGGTGGTTGGACTACTGGTGGAGCAACTGGTGCGATAATCATAGGCTGTTAACCCTGCTGCACTGGTCGCAGCCTGGGGCAGAATCTCTGCATGTGACTGGGGTCCCTGCACTCGTAACAACTCTTCGGTGCGATGGGCTGCTGACTAAAAGTCTGGCCCTGGGAAACTGAATACCCACTGGGAGGACCCTGAATAGCTGGTAGGCGATAAGAACTCTTTGGTATAGCATTGAGATAGGATCACACTGGAGCACCTCGAGGAGGCGGTGGTGCTGGATATGGGGGCCTGCTGGACTGCCCTCTCACGAACTGACCTCTGCCCCCAGACGGAGCACCTCTGAACTCTCCAGAATGCCTAAACCGCTTATCTCTTATAACCTGCTCTCAGCTTCGCTGATGTACACCCTCAATCATGTGGGCTATCTCCATGACCAGCTCATAAGAAGTGCCCATCTCAACCTCTCGAGTCATAGTGTCCTGAATGCTAGTATGTAAACCCACAACAAACCTCCGCACTCTCTCCACCTCAGTAGGGAGTATCATAAGTGCATGGCGAGATAACTCAGAAAACCTCGCCTCATAATCGGTCACAGACATCTGACCCTGCTGGAGCTGCTCAAACTGAAACCTCAACTCTTCCCTCTGAGAGGATAGAATATACCTGTCTAGCAAAATATGGGTGAATCTGTCCCAAGTCATGGGAGGAGTATCTGCTGGTCTGCCAAGAACATAAGACTACCACCATCTACGGGCTCTACCCTCTAGCTAAAAAGTAGCAAAGTCTACCCCATGAGACTCCAATATCCTCATGTTATACAGTCTATCTGTTACACCCCATATTTTTGTACGTGAGAGTATCCCATAAATAAATTTATGAAAGCTCGGAAATGAGATGTCACATCCCGCATTTTTGTACGTTAAAGTTTCGTCGTAAGGTAATCGACGTAAGTTCGGGAATGGGATTATTTTGAGATTATAAGCATTATGCTATTTCAAACAAGTGACGAGTAAATTCGTGACGGTGAGAGGATAAGTGAATCGAAGAAAATGAGTTTCGTCGAAATTTGACAATTTGGGATAAAATACGGTTGGGAGCTATAATACCCGGTATTTATGGACTAGTACCATACAAGGTACCACGTGGCCATGATAGTAAGGTGTACAAGGTATGTTAAAAGTGAGTAGTATTTTAAGTAAGTTGATATAATTCTTAATTATTGGGTAATGAGATATTACCTAATTAATTAAGGAAATTTTGTGGATAATTAACTAAGACTATGGATAAGTTTAAGGGCCCCAACGTGGCAGCCAAGAAACTTGGTTAAATATGAATCTTAAGTCATAAAGTAATGTGGCACCTTTAGAAAATTATATGGATTAGCCATCTTATCATGTGAGGCCCACCTAAAGGTTAAATAACCTTTCTAATTCACAATTTTGCTCATCTCTTAAGAACAAGTTTCAGCAAGGTCCATGAATTGCAATGGCAATGTGAGTATTTCAAATGTTTCATACGAAGGCTCAAATTCACAAAGACAGAGAATGGAACGTGATAGCTTCGACAAAGATGTTTATTTGAAATAGCAACGTAATAGCTTCAAATGTTTCATACAAAGGCCATTTTATACTATATAGCGTGGGATTTTGCAATTTTAAGGAGTACGGTGCAATCGTTCTCAAGAATATCATACGGATTTTTTCCTACTCCAGGTATGTTAAGGCTATCCCTTCTTTCTTCTGGCATGATCCAAATGATACAAATGAAACGAGCAAAATACGCAACTTCCATAAATGACGCTATTCATAAAAATACTAGGGGTGTCTATATTCTTGATTCCCCATGTGAATTATTATTAAATCTTCTGTTCATGGGTCTCAGAAAAATATGTATTTGATAAATTTTATCCGACAGGCATATTATTTTTATGACATTCCGAGAAATCTTATTAACATATTTCTTATGCATTTCATGAATTTATACATATATATAGACCCATGACCAGATGGCATTATATACACGTATATGGGATATGGAAAAAGGTTATGGCATTATATACGCACCACCACCTGATCATTTGGTATACGTTGATGATTTGCCCACAGTGGCCGAAATGATATGACGGGATGCCCTCAAAGGCTTAATGATGTTATGAACGTATATACCTATGCATGGTATGACATTTATATGCATATGCATGATATTATAAAAATGAAATGATTCACAGAGTTATGCAGACGTACATATCGAGTCTTTTACTCCATGTTTCTCTCATGTCTATTATTTACTGATTTTAATTCCTTACATACTTGGCACATTATTTGTACTGACGTCCCTTTTGCCTGGGGACGCTGCGTTTCATGCCCGCAGGTCCCGATAGACAGGTCGAGAGTCCTCCAAGTAGGCGATCAGCTCAGCGAAAGATGTTGGTGCACTCCATTTGCTCCGGAGTTGCTTGTTTGGTCAGTATAATTTAGATGTGTATTGTTTGGTATGGATTTATGACAATTATGTATTCTTAGAGGCTTGTAGACAGATTTCATGTATATGAAATATTGTATGGCCTTGTCGGCCTATGTTCAGTGTACGAGTGATCGTTTTGGTCTTATAGACCAGTATGTCATATGTATAAGTTTATTCCCTCATGATTTACTCCGGTTCATTTACCTATGATGGAATGATACGAAAGATATGTTATGTTGGTACTCAGTTGAATAAGGTACCAGGTGCCCGTCGTAGCCCATCGGTTTGGGCCGTGATAAAAGTGGTATCAGAGAAGTTCTGTCCTAGGGAGTCTACAAGCCTTGTCTAGCAGAGTCTTGTTTATGGGTGTGTTGTGCACCACACTTATAAGTAGAAGGCTACAGGGCATTTAGGACTGTCACTCTTTCTTCTTACTTTAGATCATGTGGTAGAGCTTTTCAGTTGTAAAAACCCAATTTCCTAAAATCTATCTTATTCATAATACGATAATGCCTTCATCCAGAAAAACGGTTGGTAAGAGATGTAGCTATGAAAGAGTTGTGTCAGAGGAATATAAGCCTTTGGAGTTACCTTCAACAATAACAGAGGTATGTACAAGTGGCCACACCCATCTCATTTATGCCCTATGGGGGCTAACAGAAGTAGTATAAGAGAAGGCAAGATATCAGGATCTAGCTGGGTTTAGAGTAACCCAAAATCGTGAATGGATTATTTGCGTTAGTTGACATTTTCGAAGGATATTGCAAATGTGGTAATAGATCTTCTTGTGAGACACCCAGATGGTGCACTCTAAAACAGTACAGCTAGATATGAGTACTATTGTGATGACCCAAAAGGTCATCTTATATTGTAGCATTCGAATCTGCGCTCTTAAGCCTTAAAAATCTTATTTTTATCCTCCTCGATTTACGTGCACAGTCCGAGCAGGTTTCCGAAAAGATTTTATGTTAAAAATTGATGAAAATAAGAATTTATGCCTTAAAAAGTTAATTTTAGTTGACTTCGGTCAATAGTTTTGGTAAACGGGCCCGGATCCATGTTTTAACGGTCCTGGTGGGTCTGTATCGAATTATGGGACCTGCGTGTATACGCGGAATCGGAGGTCCCTAGCTTGAGTTATTAATCTTTGATGAAAATTAAAAGTTTGAAAATTAATTATTTTTAAGAATTGATTGATGTTTGGCATTGTTAGTGCCGGGTCCGTATTTTGGTTCCAGAGCCCGGTACAGGTTCATTATGATATTTAAGACTTGTCTGTGAAATTTGGTGAGAAACGGAGTTGATTTGACGTGATTCGGACGTCCAGTTGAGAAAATAAAAATTTTAAAGTGTTCTTGAGAATTTCATGTGATTTGGTGCTAAATTCGGAGTTCAAGGTGTTATTTTGGCGATTTGATCGCGCGAGCAGGTCCGTATGATGTTTTTAGACTTGTGTGCATGTTTGATTTGGAGCCCCGAGGGCTCGGGTGAGTTTCAGATAGGCTACGGGATGTTTCAGACTTAGAATTTTTGTTGTTTTGCTGATACTGGGGCACAGGTATTTTATGTTTCGCGATCGCGAAGCAACTCTCGCGATCGTGAAGTGTAAACTAGGCTGGGAGGTAATTTCTTCTTCGCGAACGCGAAGGACTGGTCGCGAACGCGAAGCATTAGGGGTGGTACCCTTCGCGAACGCGATCTGTTTCCCGCGAACGCGATAGGTTAAGGGACCTGGGAAAGGGGTCATGTTCTTCTACGCGAACGCGTCCACTGGGTCACGAACCCGAAGGCTTGGGGGGAGCTACCTTACGCGAACACGTAGAAAGGCTCGCGAACGGGAAGGCCTTAAGCCGCTGTGCATCGCGATCGCGACAGGCTTATCGCGAACGTGATGAAGGCATGTCCAGTGTTTTAAAACAGACTTCAAAATGGGATTTGTTCAAAATTTCATATTTTCTTCCATAGAACTCGACCTAGGGCGAATTTTGAAGTAGGATTTCGATGCCCATTCATAGGTTTGCACTTTCTAACTTGTTTTCTTCAATTTCCATCATCATTTATTGAATTCCTAGTCTTTAATCTTATTCTTTAAGGGTGGAAATTAGGGATTATGGGGGTGATGTCGTGCCATGATATGAGAGTTAATGCACGCAGGGTTATGTTGTGCCATATTGTGAGTGTTAATGCATGAAGGGTGATGTCGTGTCATATTGTGAGTGTAAAAGCACGAAGGGTGATGTCGTTCCATATTGTGAGTGTAAAAGCACGAAGGGTGATGTCGTGTCATATTGTGAGTGTAAAAGCACGAAGGGTGATGTCGTGCCATGATATGAGAGTTAATGCAGGAAGGTTGATGCCGTGCCGTTTCTATTGATTTATTGGTGATATTGAGAGTAAAAGCACGAAGGGTGATGCCGTACATTTTTCCTTTACTATATTCACTATTCCTGTCGATTCATGGTATATTGACTGCTCCGGTGATCATTTTGTTGTAGTTCTTTATCTTGTATTCCCCTCAGTATGTTCCCCTCCCGACATTTCCTGTTTAGTTCTTCATTTCTGTTATTTGTATATACACTGTTAAATTATACAGGTTGATTTGTAGGTGCCTTGCCTTTGCCTCGTCACTACTTCATCGAGGTTAGGCTCGACACTTACCAGTACATGGGGTCGGTTGTACTGATATTGCACTTTGCACTTTCTATACAGATTTTGATACCGGCTCGGGTTGATCGAGAGTTTGCTATTGGTCCGATGTACGGAGACTCAAGGTAGAT
>AWOL01S0053619.1:67291-81431 GCA_000715115.1 Nicotiana otophora
TTGTTATTTATGCATTGCATTATGGTAAGGGAGAGTGTTAATGCACGAAGGGTGATGCCGTGCCATAATATGAGAGTTAATGCACGAAGGGTGATGTCGTGCCATATTATGAGTGTTAATGCACGAAGGGTGATGCCGTGCCATATTGTGAGTGTAAAAGCACGAAGGGTGATGTCGTGCCATATTGTGAGTATAAAAGCACGAAGGGTGATGTCGTGCCATGATATGAGAGTTAATGCATGAAGGATGATGTCATGCCATTTCTATTGATTTATTGGTGAGATTGAGAGTAAAAGCACGAAGGGTGATGTCGTGCATTTTTCTTTTACTGTATTCACTATTCCTGTCGATTCATTGTATATTGACTACTCCGGTGATCATTCTGTTGTAGTACTTTATCTTGTATTCCCCTCAGTATATTCCCCTCCCGACATTTCCTGTTTAGTTCTTCATTTCTGTTATTTGTATATACACTGTTAAATTGTACAGGTTGATTTGTAGGTGCCTTGCCTTAGCCTCGTCACTACTTCGTCGAGGTTAGGCTCGACACTTACCAGTACATGGGGTCAGTTGTACCGATACTGCGATCTACACTTTCTGTGCAGATTTTGATACCGGCTCGGGTTGATCAAGATTTTTCTATCAGAGGTACGATAGAGAGAGTACAATAGCCATATTCTATAACGGCTCTATGATAACGCCAGTTAGAAGAGTACCCGTCTCATAAGAAGTCAGCATGAAGCTCCCACTGGATTGTGTATGCACCAGAGGTGCAAGTATTATAATAGAGCTTCAAGTCGTGGATATGAATCATACCTATGTGGAAGAGAGGTTATGAAAGAGATAGAAGATATGATGTAAGACATTAAGATAAGTAAGGTAAAGGTGGACAACGTACGGGATACTCAAATGCAGAAGGTTGTGAATAGTCCTTACTTCGGATAGAAGGCTAGAAGTGCGGGGTTTCAATATCCAGGAATGATAGCAATGTGGTCAGTGGCATGTCTTCCAGCCTATGGTTTCTAGGTATCGAGAAGCCTGATTAAGAGAGTAAAGAAGAGTTATAGACGATGTGATGTCTCGCTTGATGTTCCAGAATAACATAAGGGAATTTATCATGCAAGCAAGTTGAAGGAAGGTTGCGAGCAGTATAAATGGATACGTGTAGGTCGCAAGCTAAAGTATGGTAAAGCGACAAGGTTTTAGGAAGACATGAGTAAGGATAAGAAAGAGTGAGTGAGAAGGTGGCGAGAATGGATAAGTCCTCGGGATTAAACCCATGAAAACAAGAGAGATGATGGTTTCTCTAAGTTATGGAAAGCTTAGTATAGCCTCAATGAACTCAAAGGAGTCTGAGACTAGTAGCATTAGAAGAGATGGAATCCTGCCCTGATAATAGAATGAGGGTGTAATTGTGATAGATAAAGGACGACGTTTGGGACTTCGATTAGGCAATGATTTGATGAATTGTAAAGGATTAAAATACCCTCATAAGGAGAATCACATTGGGATGCTACCAAATACGGTTATGAAAGTATAGTATCGCCCCTAGGTGGATCAATCTAATTACTCCAGATGTCCTCGATGAGATGTGAGCCCTAGCGACAGTGTTACATAAGAAGTTTCAAGTTATCAGTGGTATATTGTAAACCAATAGTGAGGTGAATCAACAATGGATGGACAAAAGTCACTTGGTTACGAACGCGAAGGCTTGGGGGGAGCTGCCTTACGCGAACGCGATGAAGGCCTGTCCAGTGTTTTAAAACTGACTTCAAAACGGGATTTGTTCAGAATTTCACATTTTCTTCCATAGAACTCGACCTAGGGAGATTTCTGAAGAAGGATTTCGACACCCAATCATAGGTTTGCACTTTCTAACTTGTTTTTTTCAATTGCATCATCAGTTATTGAATTCCTAGTCTTTAATCTTGTTCTTTAAGGGTAGAAATTAGGGATTTTGGGGGAATTGGGAATTTTAAAAATTTGGGGATTTAGACCTCGATTTGAGGTCGGATTCCGAAACTAATTATATACTTGGTCTCGGAGGTGAATGGGTAAATGGATTTTGGTCCAAACCTTGGGTTTTGACCAAGCGGGTCCAGGGTCGATTTTTTCGACTTTTTGGAGGAAAATTTGGAAAATTTAATTTATGCAATATAATTAATTTCTTTAGCAATATTTGATATTATTGAGTCATTTTTGAATAGATACGAATGGTTTGGAGGTAAATTCCAAAGAAAACGTTGTGATTGAGAATTAAGTGGCCTTCGGAGCGAGGTAAGTGTTGTATCTAACCCTGACTTGAGAGAATTAGGAACCGTAGATTATTTGCTAAGTGAAATTTATGTGAGCGGCGTATATGTGAGGTGATGAGTACTTATGCGCCGCCAATTTACCTATTTTTCCATGTTTCTTCTGTTTTCTTATATTGTCTCTTCCTATGCCTAATTGCTACATGTTTATACTAGTATTGTTAAATTGATCGTCATTATCATGTTTACAGAATTTTTGTTGGTAATCGAGTATTTATTTAAAAGTTGAGATTTATATTGTGGAACCAAATGTTGAAGTAAGGTTTGTATTTGTTATTCTATCTCCCTGTTGTTATTTATGCATTACATTATGGTAAGGGGGAGTGTTAATATACGAAGGGTGATGTCGTGCCATGATATGAGAGTTAATGCACACAGGGTGATGCTGTGCCATATTGTGAGTGTTAATGCACGAAGGGTGATGCCGTGCCATATTGTGAGTGTAAACGTATGAAAGGTGATATCGTGCCATATTGTGAGTATAAAAGCACGAAGGGTGATGTCGTGCCATGATATGAGAGTTAATGCACGAAGGATGATGTCGTGCCATTTCTATTGATTTATTGGTGAGATTGAAAGTAAAAGTATGAAGGGTGATGCCGTGCATTTTTCTTTTACTGTATTCACTATTCCTGTCGATTCATTGTATACTGACTGCTCCGGTGATCATTCTGTTGTAGTTCTTTATCTTGTATTTCCCTCAGTATGTTCCCCTCTCGACATTTTCTGTTTAGTTCTTCATTTCTGTTATTTGTATATACGCTGTTAAATGGTATAGGTTGATTTATAGGTGCCTTGCCTTAGCCTCATCACTACTTCGTCGAGGTTAGGCTCGACACTTACCAGTACATATGATCGGTTGTACTGATACTGCACTCTGCACTTTCTGTGCAAATTTTGATACCGGCTCGGGTTGATCGAGATTTTGCTATTGGTCCGCTGTCCGGAGACTCAAGGTAGATCTTTCGGCGTTCACAGACCTTGAAGTCCCTGTCTATCTTTTTTGTTCTACTATTTCTTCCATTCAGACAGTTGTATTTCTTTCAGACTATTACTTGTAGTAAATTCTAGAATGCTCATGAATTGTGACTCCAGATCCGGATGGTAGTAATTAATACAGTTTTATAATATTTAGCACTTATTATATTTCATCTTAGTTAATTATTGTTATTTACCGAATGGAAATAAGGAACTGGTTTAATGATTTTCTAACGTTGGCTTGCCTAGCAAGTGAAATGTTAGGTGCCATCACGGACCCGTCGGTGGGAAATTTAGGGTCGTGACAACTACATGGATAGGCACTGGAAGCCTTGAAGGGATAAATATTGCCTTAGTGTGGCTCTCGTCCCTAGTAGAGAAAGAATGTTAGGCAGCCCGAAGAGCCAGTAGATGGAGCAAGGGTATCTAAAAAGCAAAAGAATGTCTTGTTCGAGTTTTCAGAATAAAATAATAGACATAAATGTTAACGGGAAATAAGAGAGTTAATGAAGCATTATGAGTAAGATTTGATACATGGATGACAACGGTAGATCAAAAATATGACAGTATTACAGAGTCTATAGTCAAGTAAAGGAAAAGACAAAAGGTGATAGGCCTTGAGATAATAAAAGAGTATAGGCCATAAAGTCATATCCTCATTTCGAGAAATACGTTCGTGACTCCAACGCCACTACCAAAAGGAAAAGTTAGACCCTAGAGTAATAGAAATCAATATGGGCTGGTGAACAAGATAAACTAAACATGAATTAGGGACTGGGTGATTTGATAATTGTCAGCATCATGAGAATTTCAGATTGCGTTCCGGCGATAATGGAATGGACAATAGAAGAAGATGAGAAATTCAGAGAATGGTCATTCAGGAACACGCTTCCCTAAAGCAAGCAATGTGAGCAAAGTTAACCTTAAGGGACTGTGTGTGCCAGTTACACTGTCACCCTTGTGAGTAAGGAATTCTGTTATCCTTGGTACAGAAGGATTATCGCAAGGCGAGTAAGGATCATCAATAATATGAAAAGACTACAAAGATAAAGAGGTGAAACATCTATAGGAGGGTCGTCGTAGCGCTAAATCTTAGTACTCCCCTAAAGGGGAGAATATGGAGTGATGTGAAACTAAGTCAGAATTAAGTGGTTCTAGTAACTATGGAATGGTAAAGCAAGAATGCGAAAAAAAAAGAGAGAAAGAAATAAGACTGCACTTATCCAAATCCTACAGATATGCTACGATTCCAGAATATTATGCAAACACGACGTCAAGGAGAGGAAGTAAGGGTTCCTGCCAAAGATGTTATTAATAAATAAGGAGCCAGTGCGAGACATAAGTTAAGACAAATAAAATAACCCAAGAAAGATAATAGGGAATATTGATATGAGAGTGGGCCGACAAGTGATTAGTAGTTGATTCAGGAAGAGCCTAGTTATGGCTAGACAAGAGGATACAGACAAATCAACAGATCGTGTAAGATAAACATAGTGAACCCCAACATAGGAAATATTCAGATAGGAGTTGGGATAGTTAAAGGTACCGTATGATTATTACAAGAATAAAAGAGAGTGCCACCGGGAAGACAGTCAAAATATCAGTTCTGACGCAATACTACAAGCACAAGGGCATGGAAGTAAGTAACTACGGATAATTATAGGCAAGAAAGGACATCAAAAGGTCTGTCAAATATATAATGTAATAAGCTCACAGCTTTACAAGAGTCGGAGGATTCTCCCTAAATACTACAATGAAAGACTAGCTGAGAAAGTAAGGAAGAAGGCTTCAACCTAAGCTCAGTAATCTAAGGAGGAAATGGTTTTATAACAATAGTCTCACAACAACATTGTATGCACTCCATAAGAAGGTCGCGCCAACCGTGGCTATTGAATGGGGAGTATAATCATAAGTGATACTCGAGATCATTTGAGTTGCACGAAAATTTCCGGCATGCGTGGGAACTAAGATAAGCTAAGTAGGCACGCAACAAGGAGGCAGAAAGACCAGGAAAAAGTAATAGCTTATGTTTAAAGGAAGCTGAGAAGGAATAAAAGGAATTATTCGATCAATGATCCAGAGTTAGTTACGTTATGAAAGCACTTAAGAGTTTGGAGTATTATCCATGCACCATATATGTTGACAATCATATAGCCGTAGAAGATTCCGGTATAAGTTAAAAGAAAGAATTGAGCCTAGGTCATAGACAAAGGATTGAATTGTTTGGAGATAGTATCATGGATATTCCATAGCGTCCATGAAGGGCTAAAGTAATAACTAGTACCAGGAGCCGTAAATTGGAAGATAGCTTAAGCCTACATAAAGGTTGATCAGAAGGAAGAGAAAACTAAAGAGTTACATCAACCAAGTAAATCAGGAGTCTGATTATTGGACCCAGAAAATTATAGACCTCGTGATTGAGAATATTGTAGTGATTACTCTTAGCTATCAGAGGTACGAAAGAGATAGTACAATAGCCATATTCTATAACGGCTCTATGATAAAGCCAGTTAGAAAAGTACCCGTCTCATAAGAAGTCAGCATGAAGCTCTCACTCGATTGTGTATGCACCAGAGGTCCAAGTATTATAATAGAGCTTCAAGTAGTGGATATGAATCATACCTATGTGGAAGAGAGGTTATGAAAGAGATAGAAGATATGATGTAACACTTTAAGATAAGTAAGGTAAAGGTGGACAATATACGGGATACTCAAATGTAGAAGGTTGTGAATAGTCCTTACTTCGGATAGAAGGCTAGAAGTGTGGGGGTTCAATATCCAGGAATGATAGCAATGTGGTCAGTGGCATGTCTTCCAGCCTATGGTTTCTAGGTATCGAGAAGCCTGATTAAGAGAGTAAAGAAGAGTTAGAGACGATGTGATGTCTCGCTTGATGTTCCAGAATAACATAAGGGAATTTATCGTGCAAGCAAGTTGAAGGAAGGTTGCGAGCAGTATAAATGGATACGTATAGGTCGCAAGCTAAAGTATGGTAAAGCGACAAGGTTTTAGGAAGACATGAGTAAGGATAAGAAAGAGCGAGTGAGAAGGTGGCGAGAATGGATAAGTCCTCGGGATTAAACCCATGAAAACAATAGAGCCAATGGTTTCTCTAAGTTATGGAAAGCTCAGTATAGCCTCAATGAACTCAAAGGAGTCTGAGACTAGTAGCATTAGAAGAGATGGAATGCTGCCCTGATAATAGAATAAGGGTGTAATTGTGATAGATAAAGGATGACGTTTGGGCCTTCGATTGAGCAATGATTTGATGAATTGTAAAGGATTAAAATACCCACATAAGGAGAATCACATTGTGATGCTACCAAATACGGTTATGGAAGTATAGTATCGCCCCTAGGTAGATCAATCTAATTACTCCAGATGTCCCCGATGAGACGTGGGCCCTAGCGGCAGTGTTAAATAAGAAGTTTCAAGTTATCAGTGGTATATTGTAAATAAATATTAAGGTGAATCAACAATGGATGGACAAAAGTCACAAAGTATGAGATGAGATTAGGCCGTCATTCTTAAGATGAAAAGTAATGAAGAAGCATTAAAAGACCTAGATTTATACATATGGGATAAGCAACATGAGTAAGCTGGAATTTGGTAACAGACCTCAACAACGATAAATTGAAGTAAGAGTTATGGTATAGTATGACCTACCTAGATGCAGTAAAGTCATATGGATGGATAACCGGGTCTATGAAATAAGATATAGAAATATTCGTAAATTCAACAAAGTACCGATCGAAGAACTTCAGTATACCTATAGATGCCCAGAGGGACATCTTATCAAGCTCGGCATATGTTTACAAAGTAAGGGCTAGAGATTGGCTAAAAACTGGAGGAACAAGGAGAGAAGAGTCACATAGACGCACTTACAAAGCCAGAGTCATATAGGTTGCATGATAAAAGGTAGCAACAGTCACAAGATTGGAAAGATTCCGACCACAAGTCATGGTGTGAGAAAGAGGACTAAAGGGGGAATACCCTGGCCTTTGGATTTATTCACAGAACAGTTGCCTAGATGGTAAGGAGAGTACTAAAGTATTTAAAAGAGATAGGTTACGAAAATGATAAGTGCATCAGTCTACATTCGAGGACGAATATTCCAAAGGGGGGAATGATGTTACACCCCATATTTTCATATGTGAGAGTACGCCATAAATAAATTGATGAAATCTCGAAAATGAGATATCACATCCCGCGTTTTCGTACGTTAAAGTTTCGTCGTAAGGTAATCGACGTAAGTTCGGGAATGGGATTATTTTCAGATTATAAGCATTATGCTATTTCAAATAAGTGGAGAGTAAATTCGTGACGGTGAGAGGATAAGTGAATCAAAGAAAATGAGTTTCGTCGAAATTTGACAATTTGGGATAAAATACAGTCCGAGCTATAATACCTAGTATTTATGGACTAGTACCATACAAGGTACCACGTGGCCATGATAGTAAGGTGTACAAGGTATGTTAAAAGTGAGTAGTATTTTAAGTAAGCTGAGATAATTCTTAATTATTGGGTAATGAGATATTACCTAATTAATTAAGGAAATTTTGTGGATAATTAACTAAGACTATGTGAGGTGACGAGTACTTATGCGCCGCCAATTTACCTATTTTTTCATGTTTCTTCTGTTTTCTTATATTGTCTATTCCTATGCCTAATTGCTACATGTTTATACTAGTATTGTTAAATTGATCGTCACTATCATGTTTACAGATTTTTTGTTGGTAATCGAGTATTTATTTAAAAGTTGAGATTTATATTGTGGAACCAAATGTTGAAGTAAGGTTTGTATTTGTTATTCTTCCCTGTTGTTATTTATGCATTGCATTATGGTAAGGGAGAGTGTTAATATACGAAGGGTGATGTCGTGCCAGGATATGAGAGTTAATGCACGCAGGGTGATGCTGTGCCATATTGTGAGTGTTAATGCACGAAGGGTGATGATGTGCCATATTGTGAGTGTTAATGCACGAAGGGTGATGATGTGCCATATTGTGAGTGTAAAAGCATGAAGGATGATGTCGTGTCATATTGTAAGTATAAAAGCACGAAGGGTGATGTCGTGCCATGATATGAGAGTTAATGCACGAAGGATGATGTCGTGCCATTTCTATTGATTTATTGGTGAGATTGAGAGTAAAAGCACGAAGGGTGATGCCGTGCATTTTTCTTTTACTGTATTCACTATTCCTGTCGATTCATTGTATATTGACGCTCCGGTGATCATTCTGTTGTAGTTCTTTATCTTGTATTTCCCTCAATATGTTCCCCTCCCGACATTTTCTGTTTAGTTCTTCATTTCTGTTATTTGTATATACGCTGTTAAATTGTACAGGTTGATTTGTAGGTGCCTTGCCTTAGCCTCATCACTACTTCGTCGAGGTTAGGCTCGACACTTACCAGTACATGGGGTCGGTTGTACTGATACTGCACTCTGCACTTTCTGTGCAAATTTTGATACCGGCTCGGGTTGATCGAGATTTTGCTATTGGTCCGCTGTCCGAAGACTCAAGGTAGATCTATCGGCGTTCACAGACCTTGAAGTCCCCGTCTATCTTTTTTGTTCTACTATTTCTTCCATTCAGACAGTTGTATTTCTTTCAGACTATTACTTGTAGTAAATTCTAGAATGCTCGTGAATTGTGACTCCAGATCCGGGTGGTAGTAATTAATACAGTTTTATAATATTTCGCACTTATTATATTTCATCTTAGTTAATTATTGTTATTTACTGAATAGAAATAAGGAATTGGTTTAATGATTTTCTAACGTTGGCTTGCCTAGCAAGTGAAATGTTAGGTGCCATCACGGTCTCGTCGGTGGGAAATTTAGGGTCGTGACAACTACATGGATAGGCACTGGAAGCCTTGAAGGGATAAATATTACCTTAGTGTGGCTGCCGTCCCTAGTAGAGAAAGAATGTTAGGCAGCCCGAAGAGCCAGTATATGGAGCAAGGGTAGCTAAAAAGCAAAAGAATGTCTTGTTCGAGTTTTTAGAATAAAATAATAGACATAAATGTTAGCGGGAAATAAGAGAGTTAATGAAGCATTATGAGTAAGATTTGATACATGGATGACAACGGTAGATCAAAAAGATGACAGTATTACAGAGTCTATAGTCAAGTAAAGGAAAAGACAAGAGGTGACAGGGTTTGAGACAATAAAAGAGTATAGGCCATAAAGTCATATCCTCATTTCGAGAAATACGTTCGTGACTCCAACGCCACTACCAAAAGGAAAAGTTAGACCCTAGAGTAATAGAAATCAATATGGGCTGGTGAACAAGATAAACTAAACATGAATTAGGGACTGGGTGATTTGATAATGGTCAGCATCATGAGAATTGCAGATTGCGTTCCGGCGATAATGGAATGGAAAATAGAAGAAGATGAGAAATTCAGAGAATGGTCATTCAGGAACACGCTTCCCTAAAGCAAGCAATGTGAGCAAAGTTAAGCTTAAGAGACTGTGTGTGCTAGTTACACTGTCACCCTCGTGAGTAAGGAATTCTGTTATCCTTGGTACAAAAGGATTACCGCAAGGCGAGTAAGGATCATCAATAATATGAAAAGACTACAAAGATAAAGAGGTGAAACATCTATAGGAGGATCGTCGTAGCGCTAAATCTTAGTACTCCCCTAAAGGGGGGAATATGGAGTGATGTGAAACTAAGTCAGAATTAAGTGGTTCTAGTAACTATGAAATGGTAAAGGAAGAATGTGAAAAAAAGAGAGAAAGAAATGAGGCTGCACTTATCCAAATCCTACAGATATGCTACGATTCCAGAATATTATGCAAACACGACGTCAAGGAGAGGAAGTAAGGGTTCCTGCCAAAGATGTTATTAATAAATAAGGAGCCAGTGCGAGACATAAGTTAAGACAAATAAAATAACCCAAGAAAGATAATAGGGAATATTGATATGAGAGTGGGCCGACAAGTGATTAGTAGTTGATTCAGGAAGAGCCTAGTTATGGCTAGACAAGAGGATACAGACAAATCAACAGATCGTGTAAGATAAACATAGTGAACCCCAACATAGGAAATATTCAGATAGGAGTTGGGATAGTTAAAGGTACCGTATGATTATTACAAGAATAAAAGAGAGTGCCACCGGGAAGACAGTCAAAATATCAGTTCTGACGCAATACTACAAGCACAAGGGCATGGAAGTAAGTAACTACGGATAATTATAGGCAAGAAAGGACATCAAAAGGTCTGTCGAATATATAATGTAATAAGCTCACAGCTTTACAAGAGTCGGAGGATTCTCCCTAAATACTACAATGAAAGACTAGCAGAGAAAGTAAGGAAGAAGGCTTCAACCTAAGCTCAGTAATCTAAGGAGGAAATGGTTTTATAACAATAGTCTCACAACAACATTGTATGCACTCCATAAGAAGGTCGCGCCAACCGTGGCTATTGAACGGGGAGTATAATCATAAGTGATACTCGAGATCATTTGAGTTGCACGAAAATTTCCGGCATGCGTGAGAACTAAGATAAGCTAAGTAGGCACGCAACAAGGAGGCAGAAAGTCCAGGAAAAAGTAATAGCTTATATTTAAAGGAAGCTGAGAAGGAATAAAAGGAATTATTCGATCAATGATCCAGAGTTAGTTACATTATGAACGCACTTAAGAGTTTGGAGTATTATCCATGCACCATATATGTTGACAATCATATAGCCGTAGAAGATTCCGGTATAAGTTAAAAGAAAGAATTGAGCCTAGGTCATAGACAAAGGATTGAATTGTTTGGAGATAGTATCATGGATATTCCATAGCGTCCATGAAGGGCTAAAGTAATAACTAGTACCAGGAGCCGTAAATCGGAAGATAGCTTAAGCCTACATAAAGGTTGATCAGAAGGAAGAGAAAACTAAAGAGTTACATCAACCAAGTAAATCAGGAGTCTGATTATTGGACCCAGAAAATTATAGACCTCGTGATTGAGAATATTGCAGGATTACTCTTAGCTATCAGAGGTACGATAGAGATAGTACAATAGCCATATTCTATAACGGCTCTATGATAAAGCCAGTTAGAAAAGTACCCGTCTCATAAGAAGTCAGCATGAAGCTCTCACTGGATTGTGTATGCACCAGAGGTGCATGTATTATAATAGAGCTTCAAGTAGTGGATATGAATCATACCTATGTAGAAGAAAGGTTATGAAAGAGATAGAAGATATGATGTAAGACTTTATGATAAGTAAGGTAAAGGTGGACAACGTACGGGATACTCAAATGCAGAAGGTTGTGAATAGTCCTTACTTCGGATAGAAGGCTAGAAGTGCGGGGGTTCAATATCCAGGAATGATAGGAATGTGGTCAGTGGCATGTCTTCCAGCCTATGGTTTCTAGGTATCGAGAAGCCTGATTAAGAGAGTAAAGAAGAGTTAGAGACGATGTGACGTCTCGCTTGATGTTCCAGAATAACATAAGGGAATTTATCATGCAAGCAAGTTGAAGGAAGGTTGCGAGCAGTATAAATGGATACGTGTAGGTCGCAAGCTAAAGTATGGCAAAGCGACAAGGTTTTAGGAAGACATGAGTAAGGATAAGAAAGAGCGAGTGAGAAGGTGGCGAGAATGGATAAGTCCTCGGGATTAAACCCATGAAAACAATAGAGATGATGATTTTTCTAAGTTATGGAAAGCTCAGTATAGCCTGAATAAACTCAAAGGAGTCTGAGACTAGTAGCATTAGAAGAGATGGAATGTTGCCCTGATAATAAAATAAGGGTGTAATTGTGATAGATAAAGGATGACGTTTGGGCCTTCGATTGAGCAATGATTTGATGAATTGTAAAGGATTAAAATACCCACATAAGGAGAATCACATTGTGATGCTACCAAATACGGTTATGGAAGTATAGTATCGCCCCTAGGTGGATCAAGCTAATTACTCTAGATGTCCCCGATGAGACGTGAGCCCTAGCGGCAGTGTTACATAAGAAGTTTCAAGTTATCAGTGGTATATTGTAAATAAATATTAAGGTTAATCAACAATGGATGGACAAAAGTCGCAAAGTATGAGATGAGATTAGGCCGCCATTCTTAAGATGAACAGTAATGAAGAAGCATTAAAAGACCTAGATTTATACATATGGGATAAGCAACATGAGTAAGCTGGAATTTGGTACCAGACCTCAACAACGATAAATTAAAGTAAGAGTTATGGTATAGTATGACCTACCTAGATGCAGTAAAGTCATACGGATGGATAACCGAGTCTATGAAATAAGATATAGAAATATTCGTAAATTCAACAAAGTACCGAGCGAAGAACTTCAGTATACCTATAGATGCCCAGAGGGACATCTTATCAAGCTCGGCATATGTTTACAAAGTAAGGGCTAGAGATTGGCTAAAAACTGGAGGAACAAGGAGAGAAGAGTCACATAGACGCACTTACAAAGCCAGAGTCATATAGGTTGCATGATAAAAGGTAGCAACAGTCACAAGATTGGAAAGATTCCGACCACAAGTCATGGTGTGAGAAAGAGGACTAAAGGGGGAATACCCTGGCCTTTGGATTTATTCACAGAACTGTTGCCTAGATGGCAAGGAGAGTACTAAAGTATTTAAAAGAGATAAGTTACGAAAATGATAAGTGCATCAGTCTACATTCGAGGACGAATATTCCAAAGGGGGGAATGATGTTACACCCCATATTTTCATACGTGAGAGTACGCCATAAATAAATTGATAAAATCTCGAAAATGAGATATCACATCCCGCATTTTCGTACGTTAAAGTTTCATCGTAAGGTAATCGACGTAAGTTTTGGAATGGGATTATTTTCAGATTATAAGCATTATGCTATTTCAAACAAGTGGCGAGTAAATTCGTGACGGTGAGAGGATAAGCGAATCGAAGAAAATGAGTTTCGTCGAAATTTGACAATTTGGGATAAAATACAGTCTGAGCTATAATACTTGGTATTTATGGACTAGTACCATACAAGGTACCACGTGGACATGATAGTAAGGTGTACAAGGTATGTTAAAAGTGAGTAGTATTTTAAGTAAGTTGAGATAATTCTTAATTATTGGGTAATGAGATATTACCTAATTAATTAAGGAACTTTTGTGGATAATTAACTAAGACTATGGATAGGTTTACGGGCCCCAACATGGTAGCCAAGAAACTTGGTTAAATATGACCCTTTAGTCATAAAGTAATGTGGCACCTTTAGAGAATTATATGGATTAGTCATCTTATCATATGGGGCCCACCTAAAGGTTAAATAACCTTTCTAATTCACAACTTTGCTCATCTCTTAAGAACAAGTTTCAGCAAGGTCCATGAATTTCAATGGCAACGTGAGTATTTCAAATGTTTCATACGAAGGCTCAAATTCACAAAGACAGAGAATGGAACGTGATAGCTTCGGTAAAGATGTTGATTTGAAATAGCAACATAATAGCTTCAAATGTTTCATACGAAGGCCAGTTTATACTATATAGCATGGAATTGTGCAATTTTAAGGAGTACGGTGCAATCGTTCTCAAGAATATCATACGGATTTTTCCCTACTCCAGGTATTTTAAGGCTATCCCTTCTTTCTTCTGGCATGATCCAAATGATACAAATAAAACGAGCAAAATATGCAACTTCCATAAGTGACTTTATTCATAGAAATACTAGGGGTGTCTATATTCTTGATTCCCCATGTGAATTATTATTATATCTTCTGTTCATGGGTCTCAGAAAAATATGTTTTTGATAAAGTTTATCCGACATGCATATTATTTTTATGATATTTCGAGAAATCTTATTAACGTATTTCTTATGCATTTCATGCATTTATACATATACATTGACCCATGACCA